>QFEY01003230.1:0-10212 GCA_003316435.1 Russula virescens | reverse complement strand
TTCTTCGGAGTGGCTTGACACATCTGCGTTGCTGAGTCCTTGGAAGTTGGCGGCAACTACGATCGAAGTACAATTCTCTCTGAAGCAAATGGGCGAACGGCTGGCATTCGGCACGCCCAATAGGAACACCAAGGTGGATCGCCTAATCGCCAAATTCATGCACCACCATATGTCGACCGAGGAGGCCGACTTTGTTGCTGAGATGGCCCGCGGCGTTGGACCGACGATTGCGTGCAAGGTACTTTTTTTTCGGTCATATTTCAGGGTGGCGTTAACGTATCCTGGCGTAGTTCGTGAATACCGGATTCACTTGCATCGCCAATATCCTGGAAGGTGTGAATACACCACTGAGCAGCCAGGGTGTGCAAGAGATCCTTGACGTGGCGAGCGAACAGCTCCGCTTGCTTGCCCATGTCGTCGAGCTGGCCAGAGACGACCCAACTGCGCTGCCCGTCGTCGACACGGTAGCACAGGATAGTTTCATTGAGGCGCTTGCAAGCAAGATCCAGGCCTTTGAGGCTATTCTTGCTCTACCCACACCAAAATCGGATGTTCCCTCGGATCAAGCGACGCAAGGTGCCATTCTGATGGCTCGTCTCCTGCAGTTCAACATGGCATTCCGCGGCGTATGGACCGCCAAGGCACGGTCTCTCAGCGAGGATCTATGCAAGTCCATGTTCAACCTCGCTCTGGTAAGTCCCAATCAAACTGTAAGAGATGATTGTTCCTCACGAGTGTTAGGCTCACGGAGCAGGGGATCATCTTAATCCTGCTGCTTTCCCACTTTTTCTCGATACATTCATGTATCTCGTCGATGGTAGGCCGTGTTTGTCATGGTCACGTGCCCGGCCTTATCACTTACGGGTCTGGTAGAACTTGCCGCTGACAACAAGGCTAACCCGACTGATTTCTTTCGCAACTACCCGCAAATTTACTTGGCCGATCTACCAATCGATATGCCTGCCGAATACCGACAGCAGCTTCGCTGCCTTCTTCCATACCCGCCACCCCACGAAGGCGTCGCGGATTTGGTTTATGCATCTCTCGACTCATCGGGACAGACCATCCCGGGATCACCTGTCAAGAACCGACCATGGGACTGGGTAGAAAGCTTGGGAGACAATGCTCCGGGAGAAACGCCCGGCGAAGGCGGGATACGTAACAACGCGTCCCTCCCTTTGGAACTTTTCGCGGCGCGGGCGACGGGTGACAGCGTGCGTTCAGAAAAGAACCCGCGCGGATTCCATGATGCGCTAGGTGGCGAGAGCGTCTTTGCGCGCGACTGGGCGGAGACACGGATATCGTCCGCGGACGAGATTTCCGCGCGGCGCGAAGAGAACGAAGACGCCGGTGGCGCCGGCGGGGT
Organism: Russula virescens; assembly: GCA_003316435.1. Taxonomy (NCBI): domain Eukaryota; kingdom Fungi; phylum Basidiomycota; class Agaricomycetes; order Russulales; family Russulaceae; genus Russula; species Russula virescens. The sequence goes on along the minus strand of QFEY01003230.1, from coordinate 8,846 downwards.
CCCAACGGCCCTGCACGCGATCGCGGCCGCGCGCCGAGGCATGTCACCTGCGTCTCCGGCCTGGTCTCGCCAGTCCGCCACATCGTCGTCACGCTTGCAGAGTCCGACCCAGCAATCGCAATCGCTCACTCGCGGGTCGGTATCGCGAACCGATGAACCTGCCGACGTGGAGCGCTCGTCGGTAGGCAGCAGGCAACCGGGCAAGCGCAAGGCATCGACGATCAGCTCAGACTCTGATATCGAAGTTATTGAGAGCCCTCGCGCGCCGAAGAAGGCCAAGCCTACACCTGTCAAGCCGACGCGAGGCAGGAAAAAATGAAGAGTCGATTGTACCGGTGGGAAGAAGACCTTGATCTTTGCATTTTTAGGGATAATTCTCGAATTCTGAATAGTGTTTGGCTTCTGCAAGTTTTGTCCTCGTATGGCGCTTTCGTATACTCAAAGTGACACCTGTTGTTTGTAGCATAAATCACATGCCTCATGCCCCATTGTACGATACCATTACCCTCACTCTCACTACCCTCACATGGTGTTACCCCTTATATTTTGCCTGTTCTTCTATTAGTCAGTTTGATGGTGACTATTAGCCAAGCTCCTTTGCATTGGGAGTGATCGTTTCGTTGCTTCATCTCAGTTGAGGGATTGACCTGACCAGTAGCTAGTAATTGAATATGAGCGGAGACCTTCAAGTGTATCACCCTTACCATGAGAGTAACTTTTTAGGCCAGGCACGAAGGCCGCTTAACGCCGTTTTATGCGGTCCCGTGATCAAGCTTCCATGAGAGCATCAAGTCGGGTAGTTTGACTGCCAGTCCACTAGTCTACTCGTCTAGGTTAAAAAGATGCCAGACCATAAGGTGTTAGGTATGCTATCCCTCGCCCGTCTTTGCGCTCTCATTCTCATCCCCTCTGCGTATGCCGCGCGTCCTCAACACAGACGCAGTTCACCAAGGGCCTCGACATTCGCCGGTGAGACCACAACATTCCAGTACCCTCCTCCTGGAGCGAGCGATACGGCCAAGGATAGCAACTTCCCAGGCATAGATGTCGTTGGGTTCGAGGGTCGAACTCCAAGTTCGTCCGTTTTCTCTCTTTCTCTTCCTCCCTTTCTAACTCATTAAAACCTTCCCGACATGGCACTCGACTCGGCCGGACATCGCGATATCGTATCTAGCTGGTGACGAGGCGTTCGCCATCCAAACTGCGCCCGCCATTCCCCCCATCGAGAACGAGTCCCCCATCATCCGTCCCAAGACTTATGATCACGACGGCTCAGGCTTAGACTCGGGCACAATTCCAGGCCAAGGATTCGATCCTATCCGCAGCTGGGGAAACCTCTCACCCATGTTCTCGCTTCCTCCCGGCACGTTCGGCCTGCCCGAGGCTTCTCCCGTAGTCCCCGAGGGATGTTCGATAGATGCCGTCCATATCCTCCACCGTCATGGCGCGAGGTATCCCACTTCTGGCGCGCCTCTCTCTGCCTTCGCCTCCAAGATTCATGCCTCGGCTACCGGCGCCGGCTTCAGTGCTTCCGGCCCATTGACGTTCCTCAACACTTGGACCTACAAGCTCGGGGCAGAGATCTTGACGCCCCTTGGTCGCCAACAACTGTGCGTCCCACTGTTGATCTTCCTCTTTCTTTCTGCAACTTCTTAATGTTCGGGTGCAGGTACGAGCTCGGCGTAAATACCCGAATTCGGTATGGGGGTCTTTTGAAGAAAGTTAAGAACCTGCCTGTGTGGCGCACGACTTCACAAGGTGAGCATCTCGCGTTAGTCTCGTGCACCGTGTTTTCATAAAGCTTCGCGCAGAGCGCATGTATGATTCGGCGTGCGTGACCTTATCAAAGTTTTCGTTGCAGTGCACGCAGACTTACCTCTGTCTGATGCAGCATACAATTTGCAGCCGGTTTCTTTGGTGTACAGCAGTACTCGACCAGCTATCATCAACTCATCGAGGTCGAGGCACCCCAGATAAATAGTACTCTTGCGCCTTACTACCAGTGTTCGAACGCGAACAAGTTCGCAGGCTTCGGTAACGTGCAGGCCAACAAGTGGGCCAGTCACTATACGGGGCGTATCATCCAGAGACTCCAACCCTTCCTCGATGGCATAACTCTTGACGGCACAGACATTGTCGCCATGCAGCATCTATGTGCATACGAGGCAAGTCGTGAAAGCTAACAAATACCGTGTTAACTGAAGATCGTCGCATATATATATATAATATAGTCTGTCGCGTTGGGCTTTTCCGCCTTCTGCCAGCTATTCACAAAGGATGATTGGGATGCTTTTGAGTATTTATGGGGTACGTACCGTACACCACATCGTTGCCCGATCGAGCGCTCGCTCACAGTCCTATTCTGAATCACACCACGCAGATCTTGGATTCTGGTACGGGAATGGACCTGGGAACCCCGCTGTCGCCGCGCAGGGTATTGGATATGTCTCCGAGTTTATCTCGCGCCTCACTCGTACACGTATCACGAATTTCGACACCTCGGTCAACGGCACCATCGTTTCGAGCAAGACCCTTTTCCCATTCGACCAACCGATTTATGTCGACGCTACCCACGACACCGTCATCACAGCTGGTCAGTGGCCTTTTCTCACAAGTGATGGCCCACAAAAATGATCGTCACTTTTTCTCAGTCGTCGTCGCCTTAAATCTGACAAGCCTCGCTTCAAGTGGCCCTTTGCCCACGGATCATATCGACAGAAATCGCGTACGTCCATCATTCTCTACCTCTTCATGTTCGTCTCTTTCAGCAGCTCGGACTTATATCACATTCACTATATAGAAATGGGTTATCAGCCACATCGCGCCCTTCGCCACGAACCTCGTCGCGCAGGTTCTAACCTGCCCCGACACTTCCTCTCCTTCAAGTTCCTCCTCTTCCTCTTCCCCGACACACATCCGATGGATCCTCAACGATGCTGTCGTCCCGCTGACTGGTGTCAAAGGCTGCGAGCCTGATAAGAATGGGCTGTGTGATCTGCAGACCTACATCAATGGAACGAAGGAACGGATCGGGCAGGTCGACTACCAGCACGATTGCTTCGCAAATTACTCAATTCCCGACCCGGATACAATCGTTGACGGTCGTTACCCGACGACGACGACGACCGCATGAGAGAATCTGTGGTCCCTTTTGGTTGGCTGGTCGTTCGGTCATGTTTATTGTGTTACGTCATTCCCTTTCACATGAGTAACATGGGTCCTCTTTTGCAATAAAAGGGAAATTATCACTGCACAAGAAAGCTTGTTCATATGAATATGCGAACAGTGCGCCACCCACCCTCAGGGTGTCTCAACATTGACTGAAGCTCAGAAGGCTGCGGCTCTTGCACGCACGATACTCCTCGTACATGGCTTGTGACCCGAAGGCAAAAAGGATGGGATAGGACAACGACTTTGCAATCCGAGAAACCAAAGCTAGGGGCCAGTGAGTTCATCGATGAGGTAGGCTTGGGAGGAAAGGCATGCAATACCCTAAGAATGGAGAACGAACCTCCTTGGATTCCAATGCGCAGGTTGAGTCGCCGGTCAATGTACTCTAGCACCCGAGCCTCCAGCAAAGAGGGCCCCAGGTCGACGAAAATTACATTGGTGTCATACGACACGAAACAGATCACCAAGCGAGTGGCTACTGCCCGTGACCCCCTTTTTCTGGGAAAGAAGTGAGATAACCAGGACAAGACGTTAGGTCTGTTTGTCAACTACAGGACCCGCAAGCACGAATAAACGGTTTCATAATCTTTAATTTTTTTAAAAACCGGGAATTTCTACGACAGTAACTTGAAGACGTTAAATTCAAGTGAAGTGAAGATTATGTCAGCTGTCACGGTTATTTCCTTGAGTGCTGTGGACGACAGCGTTGTGCGGCCATGATGGCAGTGATGAATATTGCGGCAGCCAACCAGTGCTCGCTGACAATCTTCCGGGACAAACATGAAACCAAACGACTGCAAGCCATGCACCATAACGCACAGAATCCACTCAACGTCATTGCGGCCCTCTAGGGACTCGGAGGCACCACGCGCTGGCCTCGGAACCGGCACTATCGACGCCCGACGAGTCCCAAATGTCCGTACACCTCAAAACAAGCAGCCGACGCACCTCCTTTCCGAACCCATTCCCGCCAGCCGACGTCGTAACTACCTTCATTATCTCCTTTAGGTCTAGTAGCACAGCCCTGGATGTAAATAACTTTGATTTCCATAAAATAAATAGGGCGACGCGTCCTCGAAGGACAGCACCGGAGAACCAACGCCCCATTTACCCTCGATATCGTGCAACCCTCAAGTCTCTCAACGCGTTCGCATCCCTCTGGGATTGCGAGCCCATTCTTTATTCCATTCAAACCTTTTATCCTTCCTTTCCGGACTCACATCTGCGCGGTCCCTCTAGGATCCTTGCTACAATGTGAACCACTTTATACCCCAATATGCCGGCGCTTCAATGGCCGTGCGTCGGGCTTGGCATGGACACAGAAGGCGCTGACAACGGTGCTTCTCGCCACTATGGGCTTTTCTCTGTGCATGTCTAAATACACTAGCATTGGGTCCTTCCCATTGTAGGCAAGGTCCCGAGTGCAGGCTTCAATAGGACATGCCTGTGAGTTCAAAGAATTCGGATCTAGAGATGACAGGACGAGTGGGCTGTGGACCGGGAGATCCATGCGCGCAAGGTCAGTACAGGAAACAAGAGAGGGAAATGCATGTGTTGATCAAGACTTGCTCAATCATTTTGTTGTGTTGTTGAGGCCTTTTTAGAGAGAGAGGGAAGGTTCCTTGTGAGTCAAAGTCATAAAGACCAATGCAGAGAATAGCGGCACAGTGGCTCGCACTATCTGCCGAAAGGTTTTCTTAAGGCAAACACCAGAGAAGGAGGAGGAAAATGGGGCGATGCTAGGCTGCAGTCTGCTGCTGTCCTTCAAGGACATGGCCCCCTATTTATATGTGAGGCCTTCGAGAGCGATTACATGTGATCCATGTTACTGAGGCAGAGAAAAGTGGGAAAAGGGTGAGCAAAAAGGTGGGAAGGAGAGGTGGCGCGTGCATGCGTGAGGCGGGTAATGTCGGCAACAGATTGCTCGATGGCATACTTGTAAGGATCAGCACGGGTGACACCGCGGGTAAAATTTGGCAGACTGCACCCGCCACCTGTCAAACCATACCTGTGCAGCTACCATACCCGCGGTTAGCGGGTTTACACCGTGGTGTTCACAGAAAACTGCAGTGCATTGACACCGCGGTATATTGTATTACGGGTTTCAATAGCTGTAGCTTGTTTACATACAGATTTAGCTACAAGTAAAATTTCGACACTACTGTATTCAAACTACTATCTAAGTTGTTGATTGCCTGCTTCCTTGGCATTGGCATGTGCGTTTGTGCTGGCACCGTTCGCGTTGCGTTTGCGATGTTCACGTTTGCATTTGCACTGACAGACAGCGTTTGTGCTGACTCGTTGGCGTTGCATTTGCAGGCAGTGTTCGCATTCACATTTGCGCTGACTCGTTGGCATTGCATCAGCATGTGTTTTGGTGGCGTTGGGTTCGAGTTCGGGTTCGAATTTGCCTTGGTTTTGTTTGCGTTTGCGTTGCATCACGTTCATGTTGGCATTACGTTCATGTTTGAGGTGTTCGGGTTCGGGTTCGAATTTGCATTTGTGGTGCGTTGGTGTTTGCATTGAGTTGGTTGTGGTGTCGCGTAACTCAGGTTCGGGTTCAAATTTGTGTTTGCATTGCGTAATGTTTCGGGAAGTAAATGACCTTGCAGCAGCTGAATAGAAATAAATAAATGACCTCGGCAGGTCGGTGAGAGATAGAAAAATAAAAAGAACTGTGAAACCACGACCAGCGGCGATGGATCGTGCCCCACCGAAAGTGTGACCAAGCACACTTGGCCACTGCGAAATATGCCACTGGAGGGTGCGCCTACTGTGTGGAGGCGATGGGCACTTGCAAGCCCAAGAGGACAAGGCCTTTTGAGGCCGGAAAAGCAGATGCAATGGGCACCGACTGCCCCGCAAGATCCGACTGGCCGCCACTGGCACACCCAAGCGAGCATAGGTTATGTAGTTTTCCGTGTTCACTTCGGCAATGACTGGAATAGAAAGCCCTTGGATCCAGCTCTCAATCTCTTCAACTGTGGTGGAAGCAACAGAGTAGGGATAGGTGGAAATGGGATCATCAAAAGCGCGATAGAGGACAATGGCGGGAGGCGAGACCCTAGCTGCCTCGATTAGAGCAGTATCGGTGGATTGGCCGAAGAGATAATCATCGTGGTGCTTCTCGGCAGTGGCTTGGAACACCGCAGCAATGGGGTCAGAAGGAGAGGAAAAGTATGCAAATGCGACAATCTTGTCAGCCTGTTTGAATTCCTCGAAGTTGGCAGTAGTAACATCAGAGACTGTGGGAAGCAATTGTCTGCGGAGAAAATGTGAACAGAAGAGGAGATGCAGGTACATTGCCGATGTACTTCGTCATGTAGCTGATGATCCCATCTGCCTTCCGTGGGCCTGTATAATCGTTGGGATCTCCATTTTGGAAGACCTTCAAAGTGCTGCACAACCCACGTTAATCAAAAAGGGGACAAACGATTCTATAATAAACGAAGCCCACGGGTAGCCTTGGACACCATGTGATTGGCACAGGTCGGGCTCATCCACACAGTTCACTTTTGTGACTTTGATGCCCTTTTCTTTGAGAGCAGTGGCTGCTTCCTCGTAGTGAGGAGCAAGTGCCTTGCAGTGCCTTAGAGGGCAAGACACGTGGTGGTTGGGGAGAAAGAAAGAAGAAAAGAAAAAGCAAAACCATCGCTTGTGATGGGTATTGAATACCTCGAACCTAGGCGAGCTGAGCGCATGGGCACGCGTGCAATTTGAGCAAGTCCAACAAGAAAATGAATGATGCATGAGGCAACTCGGCATCGCCCGAAACCTGCGCCTGGAATTGCGTGGTACCTGCGACTACGGGTCATAGGTATGGTATTATGTGGTAATAGATTTGCTACCACCGTACCTGCACCTGTGTAACCTGTGATCACAATACCACAGGTTGACCCATACCCTTGCTGATCCTTACATACTTGGTAAGTGATGAATGAACATGGGCTGAGTCAGAGCAAAAGGAAAATAAGTCAATAGGGAGCAAAGGGAAGGGTGGTGGGCACGAGCTAAGGAGAGGGGGAGCAGGGTCCAGTACAAGTGTCCAATCGAGTCTAAGGCCAAAGCAGAAGAAGAGAAAGAGAGAAATGGGTTTAATGAGCAGGGGCAAAGTGTCCAGGAAAGGCAGAGGGCAATCGGAAATGCAGGGGATGGGCAGTGGGCAAGGCACAGAGAGGGTGTGGCAAGGGTGCAGGCAGATGGCGTTTGCAATGCTGACACTGCTGGAATTGGATGAGGAGTGTTGCATCAGGTTTGTATGTTTTGGGGATGGGCATCATTGGTTGGAGATCATGCTGGTGTTGGCTCGATCTGGCTTGGGCAGGTGAGGAGGCAGCGAGGTTGAAGAGGTGGGGCTGAAGTGAACATGTGACTTGTGGAGGCGATAAGATAAGATTCTTGGATTGTGTGTGTGGGAGATGCAACTCGAAGATGGCTTGTGGGCTTGGGCTCAGAAGTTGTAGGGGCTGAATGTGCTCGTTTCCAAGGCTAACGCACTGTACCACCTTACACCATCCTTTTTATTCATCAAGTGACAGGCAAGTTTGGGCAGACGACTGGGATATGGTCCTCCTTTATGTTTTCTCCTACCACACAGGGCTTCCAACATGCCCAGTGGTTTTTTCCTCCACAAGAACGCAAAGCATAGGGCCAGAGAAGTGGGGCACTGGACACAAATTTTTCTTGGAATGAGAAGATGCCAATCCTTGTGGTCACATCTTCGATTGATAAGACATTTGCTGTTTGGAACTCAATCGGGTCGACGGCAGTGACACAGCAGTTTATGCACAGAGCAGCGAGATGTACAGTATTGTTAGTTGCCCCACTAGGTGGTGCTGCAAACATCAGACCAGCGAAGCCTTGATAGGGATGCCGCAGTCCAGTTCTGAACTGAAGTTCGAACCTGAACTTTTGAGAACCAGACCGAAGTTCAGGTTCAGGTTTGGGGGATGTGCTGAACCAGACCACATTTCAGGTTTGAGGTTCAGGGGAGGGGGGGAATGTAGAGAACCATGTTGAACCCGGTTCGAACCGAACTTTTTCTGAACTTTTGAGCCTGGAAACTCTTTCTAGTCAAAGGTCAAAGAAGTCATTGAAAAGTACTTGAATGCTATGAAGCAAGGTGATTTTTTGTGGCACATATCAAAGGCGAAATTGCGTGCACAGGTAACCCGCTGTCCCCTTTTGTATGCACCATATACCATCAGCTCCTGCATCTGAGAAGACCCGCGATTGCAGGATCCTTTGAGTGCAGGAGCTAATAGTAATGGTGGTTGTCCATTTTGTTGCTGTCGTCATTGGCATTGGCGTTGGTGTAGGCGGGGTCCCGAGTGCAGGCTTCAATAGGACACGCCCGTGAGTTCAAAGAATTCGGATCTAGAGTTGAAAGGACGAGCGGGCCGCGGACCGGGAGATCCGTGCACGCAAGGTCAGTATGCGGAACGGGAGAGAGAAACGCACGCGTCGATCAAGACTTGCTTAACCGCTTTATCGCGTCGCCGGGAACTTTCTTTAGAGAGAGAAGGGAGAGGTTTCTCGTGAATGGAAGTCGTAAGGACCGACGCAGAGAATAGCGGCACGGTGGCTCGCACTATCCGCCGGAGAGTCTTTCTTAAGGCAAACACGAGAGAGAGAGGAGGAAAACGGGGGAACGCTAGGCTGCGATCTGCTGCTGT
>QFEY01003224.1:0-21184 GCA_003316435.1 Russula virescens | reverse complement strand
TTTGTCTCTATCGGGAATGGACACAATGCAACTGGGAAGGGAATAAGAACGCTTTCCGAGAACGGTCGTGGGTGACTGGCCTGGAATCTAGTCCTTGGCTGGTGCGATGGACCAGTTGTGCGCATTTCCTGGCGCGTGTGGAATCCACTGGTAGTGGTATTTCGCCATAAGAGTGCGCCCTCGATCGAGGATCCGCCGACAGCGCACTCTCAGGCACACTTGCCATATACGTATACAGATTTACGCTCTAGTAGGACGTTTCCACATCGTTCATCCAGATGGCTCGCCCTGGCGAACAGTTTCGTTAGAAATGCATGGGAAGTCAGATGTTACTATTACCACCCACCACGCCTCCTATTAAACTTTATTTGTCATTTGTGCACCAAGTGGGCATATGGGACAAATTTCCACAGCGACGGGAATAGATGCCGAGCATGTATGCCGCCGTTGCCCGTGTTGCCAATTTGAACAAGAGTGATTGCACGAGAGTAGCGAGCAGGCGGAGGAAGTAGGCTGATGAGGGAGGTGGAGATGCTAGCCGGAGAAGACTGTTGATAGACACTGTCCGCGGACACGTTCGTTAGCCATACCTGTACCATACCACTGACCGTTGAAGGAAAGAATTCAAATATTTTATTCGCCCGAGAATACTGCCGGGGAAGATCAAATGCCGGATTGAGGGCGCAATATTCTCCGCCTGGTCACTGCCCGCCACGTACCTGGCTCACCTGCGGCGAGAGATTTGATGGATCAGTGGAAGCATGACCTTGAGGAAATTGGAATCATGATGTGATTGCGTAGTGTAATTAAGCGGAAAGAAAAAAAACCCCGCAAGAACTAAAAACGACGAATGGGGTTAATAGAGTAAGTTACTATGGGGTGATGACGAAGGGACCAGAGATAGGGGTTAAATGTCACAGACCTGGGTAAAAAAAGATATTCGAAGGTTTTCCGGTGAAACCGCCCAAGATAATAGGTAAGTAGCAGGGCACGATGTCCATTCACTTGGGCGGTGCAAGAAAAAGAAGAGAAAACAATGACGGTCGGGGATCTGAGGTATCACAACCGGAACGTGTGTCAGAACTCGAGTCTTAAGACCTGATCAGGGTCTCCGTAATTTAGGATGCCAATGAGAGCTAGTACGGGTTGAGAAAACACACATGGACTGAATTGCCCTCACCACGATCGAGTCGTTATTGATTTTACGCAGGACCAGTGTTTGCTGCCACCGACAGTTACGCTGTCCTTCAATGAAACCTTAAAGTTGATGGGTCTGCGATAGTGGGCTGTGATACCTTCCGGTATTGCTAAGCCTTTCTGTCCGAGATAGGGTCGACAAACGAGGACCCGGTCTTTTAGTACGTATTAGTGTTGCGCCAACACACTCGATTTCTTGGGGCTGTGGTCCAGCTGACTGAACGTCTAGACGCAAACAGAGAGAGTACTCCATTAATATTCATCTTGCGTCCATGACCAGTCCCAGGCACGTCCGAATCCTGAAGAGACAGAGGGAAAAAATCATCAGAAATTCTTCTGGGTCTCCGGCGAATAATGTGGCAGGCGAGAATTATACCAAAACGATGCGGAAGGAATCTCTGAGTAAGACGATTCCCACGGCCTGTCACCGATCTGTCATTTCGCGGGGAGATCATATGATACCGGGGTTCTAAGGCCTCAGCGAGATAGAAGCACCACGTATGTACGGCGATCCAAAGAGAACCGGTGGGTAAACGAAATACCCCCAAAGTCCGGTTCAACATCGCCGCAGAGAGGGGCTGTGACAGACAAGTACGATGAATTTGTCGTACAGGGAGCGGTGGTGTATGACGGGGGCCGGGCATGCCTCGTTTGCGGGAAAAGGGTCCCCCAAATGACCTGAATGTTCCAGTCGCCGTACAGGTGCGGACGCAACGAGAACCTGAAACTGTGGGTAACAGACGTGACCTAGTTTCTTTGAAAGGCGCAAGGAACATGGCATACAAGCTCCCTACCCTGAGTCGGCCTTCTTTGCCAACGTACGTGGCGCCGGTACCGGGGACGTAGAGGATGCCATCGATGGCCCATTATTGCGTAGCCTCCACCACCTGCATGCGGGGAAAATATACGGAAGCACGCTGTTGCTTGCCGGTGACCTTCGAGGCAAGCCTCTATGCGCAGGTTCGTGAATATGAGCAATAAGATCGCCGCGCGAGCGTAGGGTTGACGCGCGTACGCGTTATGAAATAAATACAAGTCGGCTATTTCCGTCCAGCAAAAAATTCGTCCCTACAACCAGACCACTGGCACGGTTTCAGCGTACCAGTAGGCTAACGGTCTAACTCCTGCTAGTGCATCTTTCAGGATTTTTTTTATTGTCCCTAAACCCGATATTTAATTTAAGTGTTTATCCCTCCCCGCATGAAAGTGGGTGTTTTGGGGTCACGTGGTATTTCACAGGCCACTGACTCCTTTGTGATCGTGATGGTAAATCCAACTGCTGTCCAATCACCGACTACAGTACTGTATGACATTGATCAACTCGAACAGTCATACGGTTGTCACGTAGTGTCACTGAGTGCTAAATGTCTGTGCGTGCGCATACCTGTGTGAGTTCTATAGTTACCATCAAGCTCATAGGACACCTTCAAGTAATTCACTGGCAATATCATGACACCATTAAGATCGTCACTCAAAAAGCCCAAAGTTACTATAGAAGAGTATAGGACGTTACGTGGAGGGATATATGATATGGAGCATGAATAGTTGTTATGTACTGTAATACCCTACGCAGATCAGCAAATATCACCCGAGCCAACCCCTCAATCGGTCGGCCTATGTTCGAAAAATAGATTTCCACAGTCAAATGGCCGTTCATAGAGGGAAGGTATGATCGTCGAGAATGTAAGATAGAGTAGGTCTGGGAAATGCGGAGGTCATAGCGCCTGAACATCTCTGTCGGCACTGTTCGGGAAGGGGTCCGTAACGAGACGAATAGGGTGCGAACGTTGATGGACATGTAGCGGGGATGTAAACTGATTTGGCGGGGCAAGATACATCGTAATGAAGTCCTGAGGAGCAAGACACCACATCAGCATCAGGCTTATCTCAACGACCAATTAACACACCCGAATTTGCAGTCTGTTCATGCCGAACTGGCCCATCGTGATGTCCGAGTTTGCTTGCACTTCCCCCTCGTAGTCAAGGGTGCTAATCCCCTCGTCCGACGGTTGAGAGCGCGACGGAGATGGCAACGAGGCACCAGGGGGGAGGGAGCGCAGGTGACCCTCGCCGATCGAAAATTGGCGCGTCGCCAGTTGGCCCTTCACAGCCATTATCACCTGACGCAGGAGATACACGCGTACCGTTGGCGGAGGGGTGAGCTCGGTAGCGATACTATTCGAGCGCTTCAGCTTTGTGTGAGCTGGTATGGTGGGATACAAAAATGCCTGCAGCGACTTGGGCGGTGCAATGAGCTGCAGATAGAAGGGAATCGTATCTGTCAAGGCAAATGTCTGGACCACAGGGATAAACAACTAAATATCAAATCAGGCACGGTTCCTTTGACGCGAAGGGTAACATTTTGCAGGCTCGCTCACATGACAATCAATGGGCTCGACGTCCGAGCTGTCCTTAGGAGGTATCGTGCTTATTATTTGGAACCACTCCTCAGGTAAAGACTTGACAGTGGAGAGGAATGGAAAGGGCGAGGAGAGGAAGGGTTGCGGAGCCCGTGTTCGAGGGTGGTAGATAAACGGAACCACCAACCTGTCATCAAATTCAAATAGGCGCTCGTTAGAAAGGTAACCGAGTGACTCGGATAACGTCCCCATGCAAAGGAGGGGATAAATTGTGGGGGGATGTGAAATGAAAGGCGGTGCTCAAGTGCCTACTCACTTTTTGGGGTGTTTCCAGATTGCCAGTTTGCTCCCCCTGCGCTGGACGACGACCCGTAAGAGATAGCTGCATTTTGCACGGATGTCCGGAGCATAGGGGTACCCAATTTCGTACGAGGGTGGGAGAGCGCGACTCTGTTCTCGTTCCGTGAACGTCTCTGGCAAAACGATCTCGAATGGGAGCATGCTAGGACAAGGTCCAGGGCTGTCCGCGTTGTCGGACCTCCAGATATCATGCGAGACACTAAAGAATGGTCCGTCAACGCTCGCACACTCTGGGCTGGCTAAGCTCAACCGGCCCTCCAGCTAAAAGTGCACAATCAATGGCCGCCAGAAATTTGGGAGGAGGAGAGAGAGAAGGAGCGATACGTACGACGATGTCGACGGACTGCACGCCTTGTGTGCAGCTGAGTCCAACATCTCCGGCTATCTTAGCATTACGACCATAAGACGGCAAGGTAACATCCCCCTGTTGCCCACGCAATGCGATCGTAATGAGGCTATTGCTTCGCATGAACACACCCGTGCGGGACATCCTGTGCGCACGGGCCGTCGCAGCGAGCGTGCGCTCGGATGGTCCGGGTTCAATAGCGTAAGCCGGAGCGGCGGGGGACGGTGAGTAAGTCGGGGGCTCGCTCGCATCTGAGACAGGTGTGATTACAGTCGCCATTTTATGCCCAGGGGAGTATGATGGTGGAAGTCGAACAGTGGTGGCAGTGGATAGTAACAATTCAGGAGGTGGTGGTGGTGGCAGGAGAAGGGAAGTCATGGTGGGGAAAGGGGGGGTTGCTGACGTTTTGTTTTCTGTCATATCATTCCATCATTCCCACAACGGGATAAAAGTCTGTGCTTGTAACCAGGTAAGGTACAGCATGGGGGCCAATGGGGGCAGCGAATGGCCCTCGAGTACCACTTATGTACCGAGGGTCGAGAACGCCGAGGTATCCGAGTCCATTCTTGGGTTCCCCGGTCAGGAACGGAAGAGGTCCGTTTCCTATCCGTTTCCGCTTGCACAAAGTTGGAAGTTGAGAACAGACAAACAAACATGATGTAAGCAAATGTGATCTACACCTACACATGTAGTCCGGTCCGAGCCTTCGCTTGGCAGCCCCAACCCCAGGCTCATGATTACGAGCAACGAGGTCGTCGCGTGAGCAGCTTGAGCCCAGCTTCCACTATGCATGGCCGCCCCTTCAGCTGGAGGAATAATATGCGAACCTCCTCGAAATGTCAACTAAATTCTGAGGTAATAATAGACACCACAATCGACGGTCTGTATGTCGTCCAACGGATCCTTTGAGGTCACGGTGACCGGTGACTTTCTCCGAAAACGGACCACGTTGCACGGACAGTACAATAATGGAAAGAATAAAAACCCACAATCTGGCTAACCATGGGCGCAATTTGAATAGGCACTTAACCCATTTCGCGTTGATGAAACGGTTCAACGTTCAGCTACGGTACTGGAGTAGCCACCACACATTGAATTTAGACGCGTAGCTCACCAGGGTAACAGAATGAATCAGCCGCTGCTCAAAAACGATAGGGCCCTCGGCGGGAGACAGCAGACCATGAGTTTTGCGTTTATTGATCGGAGCCGTCTTTCTTTGATCTCGTTATGGGTTTTTTCTTTGATCTCTTTCACTGCATACTAGGACCCAAAGTGGGTGGGCCGATCGCGACTCCGAGATTGTTATGTATACTAGTAGAATGATTTCTCCACGGTTGGTTTGTCGTTGCGCGAGTCTTAGCTTAGGCCGCACTACGTTTTGGCTGCCGTACTAGTATCATCCTTTCATCCTTAACAATAAATATTGTACCTCAGTTGTTTAGTTGATGTCATAAATCACGCGGGCTATGCCGCGCATGAATAATGCATATTTCTAAATACGACTATTAGATGTATATCTGTCAACTGCCTGTCGCCTTGTAAGGCAACGGGAGAGAGAATACCAGCACATCGGACCTGAACAGAACCACGAGATTAAGGTGAACTGGAGACCGATGGGTATTAGGGGATTATTAAGGAGCGACGAAGGGGATAGGGATAACGATACAGAGACGTGAGTGCGATGTAGGAATGCTATGTGTGGAGGGGTGGAAATGGTTTGAATGGAACATGCATGTGACGAAACGCAATGACTACTTGAGAAGCATATACAGCCAAGGCTGAGGCAGTATGCACCCAAAGATGGTTTACCGGACACGGAGTGGGCTTCTGGCGTTCTGGCGCTGCCACGCCCGTGAAGCCGCATGATGTGAGTCGCAACTAGTTGCAGCGTTGTGCTTTTCTGCAGGGATCTTTGACGAGACGCGTGGCAAGACTAGGAGAACTTGGAGAAGATGGTGAATTACCTTGAGTACGGTGAAGGTGTCGGTGGGAGTGGCATGGTTGATGTTATGTCGTTGGTTAGCATATCGTGTTTTTTGTTTTTAGATTGCTGTGTGTCGTGGCTAGGGATGGGGGTGCCCCTGTGTTCACTGTTACGTTCATGGTGGAGGGCGGCGGTGCGTGGTTCACTGTTTCGCATTGTTATACTATTCTTACTTCACCTAAGTGGGTGATTTTATGAGTGGTATGTTTATATAAAGTGGGTTTAAGTTCATATAGTTCTATGGGAGGTGTTTCGTTGGTAACTCCTTGCCCGCATTTTGCCATGGAAAAAACCGACCTGGTGTTGGTAGGTTCAAGAATTTAAGATAGAGTAGGTTTGGGCAGAAAATGCAGAGATCATTGTGCCTGAACATCTCTATTGGCACTGTCCGGGAAGGGGTCCGTGACGAGACGAATAGGATGCGAACATTGGTGGACATGTGGCGGGGATGTAAGCTGATTAGGTAGGGTAAGAGATATCATAATGAAGTCCTGTAGGGCAAGACACCACGTCAACACCAAGCTTATCTCAACGACCAATTAACGCACCTGAATTTGCAACCTGCTCATACCGAAATAGCCTATCGTGATGTCCGAGTTCGCTTGCACTTCCCCCTCGTAGTCAAGGGTGGTGCTGAGCCCCTCATCCAAAGGTTGAGAGCGCAACCAAGATGGCAATGAAGCACCAGGGGGAAGGGAGCGCAGGTGACCCTCGCCGATTGAAAATTGGCGCGTCGCCAGTTGGCCATTCACACTCATTATTACCTGGCGCTGGAGATACACCCGCACCATTGGCGGAGGGGTGATCTCGGTAGCGATGCTATCCGAGCGCTTCAGTCTTTCGGGAGCCAGTATGGTGGGACACAAAAACGCCTGCAGCGACTTGGGCGACGCAATGAGCTGCAGATAAAAGGGAATCGTATCTGTCAAGGCAAATGTCTGGACCACAGGAATAAACAACTAGAGATTAAATCAGATTACGATTCCTTTGACGCAAAGGGATTACATGTTTTGCAAGTTCACTCACATGACAATCGATGGGCTTGACGTCCGGGTCGACCTTTGGAGGTATCGTGCTCGTTATTTGGAACCATTCCTCGGGTAAGGACTTGACAGTAGAAAGGAACGGAAACGGCGAGGAAAGAATGGGTTGCGGAGCCCGCGTTCGAGGCCGGAAAATGAACGGAACCACCAACCTATCATTAAATTCGAACAGGCGCTCGTCAGAAGGTAATTGAGGAATCCAGATAACGCCCGGGGGGGGGAGGGGGATAAAGTTGCGAGAGATGTGAAATGAAAGAGGGTGCGCAAGTGCCTACTCACTTTTTTGGGTGTTTCCAGATTGCCAGTTTGCTCCCCCTGCGCTGGACGACGACCCGTAAGAGATAGCTGCACTTCGCACGGATATCCACAGCATAAGGGCACTCGATTTCGTACGAGGGTGGGAGTGCACGAGTCAGTCCCTGTTCCGTGAACGTCTCCGGCAGAGTAATCTCGAATGGGAACATGCTAGGACAAGCCCGAGGCCCGGGGCCTTCCGCATCATCGGACCTCCTCCAAATATCATACGAGACGCTTAGGAACGTCCAGTTGACGCTCGAGCACTCTGGGCTGGCTAACTTCAACTGGCCCTCCAGCT
Organism: Russula virescens; assembly: GCA_003316435.1. NCBI lineage: Eukaryota > Fungi > Basidiomycota > Agaricomycetes > Russulales > Russulaceae > Russula > Russula virescens. The sequence goes on along the minus strand of QFEY01003224.1, from coordinate 13,299 downwards.
AAAAAGTGCGTACACAATCGATGGCCGTTAGAATGTGGGAGGGAAGGGGGGGAGAAAGAAGGCAGCGGTGCGTACAACGATGTCAATGGATTGCACGCCTCGCTTGCAGCTGAGCTCGACATCTCCGGCTATCTTAGCATTACGACCGTAAGATGGTGAGGTGGCATCCTCCTGCTGCCCACGCAATGCGATCGTAATGAAGCTATTGCTCCGCACAAACACTCCCGTGCGAGACCCCCTGCGAGCACGGGCCGTCGCAGCGAGCGTGCGCTCGGATGGTCCGGGATCAACAGCGTAAGCTGGAGCGGCGGAGGACGGCGAGTAAGTCGGGGGCTCGCTCGTGTCGTGCGAGACAGGTGTGACTACAGTCGCCATTTTATCCCCAGTAGTAGCCAGTGGCGTATGATGAATGGAACGGGGGGCGGTGGCGGCGGTGGATAATAACGATTCGGGAGGAGAGGGTGGGGAGTGGAGGAGTGGGGAAAGGGGGAGATGCCGACGTTTTGCCTTTTGTTATTCCATGAGGCGGGATTAGAGTCTGCTTGTAGTTAGGCAGCGTGTACTGATAAACAGCACGCGACTGCCTCTCGAGCACCGCGTGTTCCGAGTCGAGTCGAGTTTATCCGAGTCCGAGTCCATTCTTGGATCCTTGCGCTTGGGTCACAGGTCAGGAACGGCAGAGGTCCCTATCCTACAACTTCCGACTTTGTGCGGCGGAGAGGGAACGGAATTGAGAACAGACAAACGAACATGATGTAAACAAATGAGATCGTGTGACTCTGTAGTCCGTACCTTTGGCACAAAACTGCGGCTTGTTGGGGGGTTGCACCCCCAAACCTTCCCCCCAAAAGAACAGATTCAAACGTGGCACGACCCGGCGACTTTCTCCGAACACAGACTACGCAGCAAGAACGCAAACAGTACGATAATGGAAAGAACCATCCAAGAATCTAAAATAAACGCCCAACCCTGGGTGCAATTTGACTAGGCGCTTAACCTAGTTTCACGTTGACTGAGCGGTTCAACCGTTCAACGTTCGACGCTCAACTACTGGAGTAGCCACCGCATTGAGTTACACATACATATCAGACACGTAGCTCGCTAGGGGTAACAGAATGAATCAAAAACCAGCCGCTACGAAAGCATACATTCATCTTTTTACGCTCAAAACCGATTCTTGAGATGGGGCCCTCAGCGAGACAGCGGGCCTGAAAGGGAAACAATCCTACAACACATGCTCGCAAATGGCCATCCTTGAAGGTGATCATATTTCAGGGGACTGCCAGCCTGGATGTGGAGATGTCCAAACTATCGGAGAGCCTCGGCGAGCTGAACGAGAGCTCGAAGATCATCGAACGACGCCAAATCATGGATAGTGTCATGCCACCCGATGAGCTCCCGAACCTGGGCCGCCCCACCTTCATCTTCACCTTCATCGATCATTTCCATTTCTTTTTCACCGCATACCGCCAATGCGGTCCGATTGCGCCAATCCAATACACCTTGTCCCTAGCCGTTCCCGCAGAAGCGGCGTCCGTCTGCCTTCCCAACTTGCGTTTCAGGGCTTGGATCTCGCCGGGCCAGTGCTGCGTGTCCTTGATCTTGATGATCAAGACCGTCCGGGATGTGAGGGGCGGCGGCGCAGATACCTTGACGACCTCGATGATAAAGTCAGGAATGGAAGTCCGGCATGTGGCTCTGGTCGTTGCTTGGGAGGCGCTGGTGAGGAGTGACGAGGTACCCTTGTGTAGATGCGAAGAGGCTCATTAGAATAGCCGTCTATGGGCCGTACCATACGTCTTCCGTGCGCGGCGGTTGCGCTGTGTAATACCCCAGTACGATGCGGATCAAGCGGCGTGATAATGGTGCGTCAAGGATCAGTCGCTGACTAGGCGACGAGAGACAGTATCATACTGTCATCACTACTTGTAATGCAATTGACTAAGCAAAAATACAAGGGGGCATGTTTCCGGAGTGTTTCCGGCCTCAATTCACCCTTCCTTGTTTGGCTTCACTGGTAAAGTTCTCTCGGCCACCTCGTCTGAAGAACCCTAGCCCTGGAATAAGGATGCAGACGGGAAATGAAGCAGGTGTGAGGGGTTACATACAAATGGCATTGGTACAGCGATAAGCAGACACTAACAATAACAGAGAAAATTAAAGACAACAACAACATGCATGTTAGTTTCATCGGCCGACCACCGTCTACTGTAGTAAAAGAAATGGTCCCATATTAGACGGTGTCAGTATCGAACCCGGCCTCGGGTTCACACCCACGCCCGCTGTCCCGAAGTCGGTTCAGTAGTGCCCCTTATAACAGGCCGGGAGTCTTCCAACGCTGCAAGAGCCTCTTCAATTCTACGCGCGCGATCCGCATCGCGGCGCGTTTCCCATTCCTCATCGATGCTTATAAAGCTGATCGGCCGATCACTCCGCACGCCCAAACTGCTGCTGCTCGCGCGACGATCTTGTTGCTCGAATTCACGAGCCTGCGCACGGAGGCTGTTTCGTAGGTAACCGGCAAGCAACAGAGTGCTTCCGCGTGTTTTCCCGTATGCAGGTGGTGGGGGCTGCGCGATGACAGCATCCTCTACGTCCCCAGTACCGACGCCGCTCGCCGCAAGAGCAGCCGCGTAGGTCGGTAACGAAGGCCGACTCCATGGCGCGATCGACATCGACGGGTTAGACCCCGAGTTTCCGGATCGTAACGACATCGGGAGCATTTCGCCTGGATGCTTGAAAGCGTAGCGTTCGGCACGCGCGCGAAAGATGCGGCGCTCGATAAGGACGGCCTGCGCGAGGGCAACGACGGCAAATGCCACATGGACGAAGATGTTCGAAGAGCTCATATTGGTGGGTTGTGCTATATTTTGGTCCCCATCCGCGCCTGGAGGGGGGGGCTTGTTGTTGGCGCGGGAAATGGCCATAGATGCGAACACCCAGCCCACTATGGTCCCGACGAGTACGCAAAGTTGGGTACATAATAATACGAACGTCGTAAAATGGATGCCCATGAATTTTGGTAGTCTCTTGCGACCAAGGAAAGAACGTTTGCTGACAATGATAGTGGAGGCGGTGTCTGAGGCCAAGGGAGCCTGTGCCTGGGGAGTCTCTGACTGCGAGGGGTTAGCATTTGGAGGGTTTGAAGGGTCTTGCGACGGGGTAGGAGAGCGACGGTCTGCAGGGTGCCGTGCAGGCAAGGGATCGGTGGAAATCGCCATTGGGGGTTGCACCTCGACTGGTTCGTGGATTCCTTCAACGAAACCTATTTCTCCGCGTTTTAATGGCAAAGGGCCCGCCTGTGGCCTCAATTCCTGCGATAAGACGGCAGAGGAGGTAGATGCCATCGCAGCTGTTGATGCCATCAAGGGCTCGCCGGGGATGTCGGAGATGTAAGGGGAAAGAGAGAGTAATGGGAAGTAAAAGAGAAAGGGATGAACTTGAGACTCGTAGCAGCTTGCACCTGGCAAGGATTACTGAAGGGACGCCAGCATCAAATGAAGGGAAGGAGGGAAGGGATAAAGAGGAAGAGGGAGAAGAATAAGGCGGGTTGGCTAGAAACAATCATCACTTTCTGCGGCTGTACAAAACCACGGTAGTCACAGTGTTAGGTTAGGGTTTGGTATTTTTGGTTGACCGAAAACGAAACAGGAACGACTCCAACTTACGTAAGCGACAAAGGTACATTTAATTATCGACTTCTGGTGCCGCAGTCGCTCGAGGAACGACCATCCCGAGGTCGACAACGGTATAAAACGTAAACGTCTTCATCTCTGGCACCTTTTCCTTTCGCGATGGCGTCACTCGAACATCATCCTCTGCTAGGGGGTCGTCGGATCTGTATGTGTAAGAAACCAGCATGTTGAACTGTGAAACATAGATCACAGCACAGGGCGAGGTGTCAATGATCCGTCGCAACGTATCAATCAGTCTCAGTTGTCGATCATCATTGACAGCTCACCTTGACGGGCCCCTTGGCGTCTCTGCCAATTACGACTTCCCCACCAACGACGGTGACATTGGCACGTCGCTCAAGGACGCCCACTGTCTTCCCCTTACCGCCAGCGTTTCCACTTCCCCGCTCATGATCTAACCCACCAATCTCGTTATCCTCACCCCCAAACATATCTTCGTCGTCCTCGTACTCCCACGCTTCTGCAAACGCTGCTACGGGGAACGCCGACTGTGGTAAGGAGACTGCAAACGGTGGCCGTCGTGCCTTTTCCGGGCTCTTTTCCTGACTCCCAGCTTGCGTGGAGGACGACGGCGGGGGCACTTGCCGTTGCACCGCCAGTCGCACCTGAATCGGGTCGTACAGCGGATTTGTCAGTGCGAGGTGGAACGGATATGTGCTACCCGCATGCAAACCGCTCGCCCCGCTCGCGTCCTCAGCGGGCACCTGCTTACTGCCGCCCGTTCCTCGCTGCCGGCCTGAGCCCTGGCTTGGAGGAAACATGGCCGTCATGGCAGGTAGGTAATTTGCAGCGACGAGCTTGATCTTGAAACGCACAGATTGCGCTTTCTGTTCAGGCTTGATGAGGATATGCCGACAAGTCGGACAACGCTTCGTCTTCTTGGAATGTAGAGGTATTCGCAAGGGCTTCAGTTCGCTACGTTCTGCGATGAAGATGCGCACGTTTTGCAACGTCAAAAAAGGAAACTTACTTGGCACGCAGTGTCGACGTCCAGCTGTTTGCCCATCGTTGGCCGAGCGCCGCGACCTGCGACACTTCCTCTAGTCGCCGCATGAAATCCACGTTCGCGGCGTCCTTTGTGCCCCCGACCTCAACCCGACTGCGGTACTCGGAAATCTCATCCCGTGCGCCCTTATCGCGGCGCCCACGGGGAGCTGGGGTGTACTTTCCGACGCCTGGGATATCGCGTGCCAAAGCGGATGACGCCGCAGCTGTGATGGGGTTGATCGGCGTGGCATGTGAATGCGTTGAGTGGCCCGTGAGGCCAGAGGAGGTAGAGGAAGAAGATGCACGTAAGAATGGCTCAAAGTGCTCCTTAAGTCGCTCGAATTCGAGCGAGTCGGGCGCCGAATCCTCAAACTTTTGTAATTGTGCTGTGGGTTCAAGTCACGTTAATAAACGGAGGGTGGTCTCTTGGGAATTTACAAAAGAAATCGTGAGAAATGACTCACCGGCAAGGCCGGTCGGCTTCTCGAACGTTATGTCCACCTCGGCGGAATCCCATCTGCAGAAATTGCAGTAAAGAAAGAAGGGAGGCTCGCCGACTACGCTCAGGTTTACGGCGAGGGATCTGCCGTCGTCCACGTCCGGCGGGTCTGAGGGGACGACGGAAAGCGTGTTTCGACAATTAGGACACATGAAGCAGTTCCGCGCGCATCTATGCAGAGAGTAGGTAAAGGCAATCAATCGTGTGTGAGACACTTGGCTCCTCATTGAACTAGCTAAAATAAATGTTTGGGGGTACAGACCTGTTTTTCTCCGCGCGCACGCTCGCGCTTGGGACTTCGAATAAGCAGTTTGGGCAGTGATAGCCACTGACTTCGACCGAAACGCAACGATTACAGCGGACGGCGTCGCATTCTTCGCAGAAGAAGAGCTCGTGGAGGGGGTGGAAAGAGTAGGACGAAGAGGGCGTGTTTGGGGGAGGTGGGACTGGGTCAGAGGATAGACAAGGGCAGTGGTAGGAGACGGTTGGTGTCATGGTACCGTTGTCCATGCACACGGGTGCGTGGGCGTGAGCGTTGTTGTTTCCGCGTTAATATCCGCGTTAATGTAAGGGTCCCTCGAGACAGTCAACGAGATTCACGGGTGGCGAGTGGCACTATTCCGGGGCGAGATTTTTCTACACTCAGAGACGAATGCGATGGATTACAGTCACGGTCCAGTAGTACGCGTTCCATATCGGTCACGTGATGTCTAGCAAGATCTACTGCTTACTTCTCGCTGCCATACGCCTCGACTTGCCTGGTCTAGCCATCGTATGGCCTTTCCCTCCTCGACCTCGACCTCGAGCACCCCCACTTCCACCTCTCCGCCCAGATCTTTCAAAGTCGTCCGTAGAGGCACGCGTGTTTTGTTTGTCCCTCTTTCCGTGGCCCCCAAATCCGAATTTCTTGTCTCGGACATGTCGCGGCAAACTGCTGCCAGCCTTGCCTCCCCGCGCACGCTTCGCCGGACGGTCCGTGAGGGCATCCTCCACCGCGACGTCAAACGCATCGTCCTCACCATCCGCTTGCGCGTTCTGCAGCCCGCCCTTATGTTCTATTCATCATAAGACCGATTCAAAATAAATCATTAGCAAAAGTGGGAGAGAAACGCACTGCGTTTGAGCCCCTTGAGCCGTTCCTCCATATCTCTTTTGCTGCGCTCGCGCTCTTTGAGCTTCTCGAGCTGCACTTGCTTACCGACCTTCTTGCCTTCGCGCTCACGCCGCCGTGCCTCGCTCTTTGCAATGGTTGCGCTCTCGTCGAGCAGACGCTGTCGGATGCGTTCCATGTGCGCGTCCGTCTTGACCATTTCTGCGAAAAAGTCGTCCGGTCGCGTAAAAGGGAGGCGGTGCTCTGTGGCGAGGGCGCGAGCGGCCTTTGCACCATGCAATGCCTGTTTGTAGCTATACAAGTAAGAATGTCGGTCAGTTAGGGTGTAGAGGTTAGGAAGCAGATAGCAGAATGCTCACAACGCGAGCTCACGGTTCAAGTCGTCATCTATGTCGACGTCAATCGTCTCCGGGAATGAGACTGTCAACGTTTCAGTCCACGGTAGTAAGGGGTCTAGTTTAATGGCATCCCGTATGCGTTCGAGCGCGACCTATGTATATGTATTGGAGTTACGATGAGGTTGCAAGCAAGGGGTTAGGGACGTACCTTGTTGTCCACTTCGACTTTCCGCCGTGGAATCGCGTCTTCATCGACAGAACCGACATCTTCGTCGTCCAATGCGATTCCTTCTTCATCATCCCCCCCTCTCTCTTCCGCATCTTCCTCATCAGCTTGTTCCACATCTTCTTCATCACTTGTTGCTTCGGCATCATCGTCTTCACCACTCTCCTCTTCATCGACCGGAGCGCCAGTCAACATACGCAATTGCATTAGATCAAATTCGTCAAGGCCGTCCTCCCCGAGGGCTCTGACGAGGTTTTGTAATCCCTCCTCATCAACACCGCTGTCTTGATCGCTTTCACTGGATTCCGGGTCGTCGGCTAAATTTTTTTGTTCGCTCTCTGCCTTTGGGTGAGAGCCCGACTGTTTTGTAGACACGTTCTGTGATGGCATGATTCCAAAAAGCGAAGATAGAGACGGAGAGAGGAATGGGACTCTGTCGGAGAGAAAACAGCAAATGGAAATTTCCCAAACGGAAGCGGAGATCATACGACGAGCGCTCGTCTCGCGGTTCGAGTTGCGTGCGGCAAAGTGCCGCAGCCCATGGTCATCATCCACTCGCATGCTGCCCTCCATTAACCATCTTCCCCATCATCCATCTCCACCTCCCCAAACACTTCACTCGACGCGGGCCCCGCGCTACCTAATCAAATGCTTATCATCATCACCGTAGCCGGCGCTCTCTTCACCCACAATGCCCTCGCCGCCTCGACACTCGGGAAAAGGCTTAGCAATGGTACGCCGCAGGTGGCCCTGTCAGCAGACAACGGTCCTGCTGCGCCATCGGATACGTGGAAAGACGTAGACATCTCTGAAGGATGGGCCGATCCGCGCATCAATGGCGGCCGTTTTCTTGATGTTGGTCGCTTGCTCGTCGGCTCATAGTTACACACCCGAACGTGATGTTGATGCAACGATGATACTCCGCAGTACACCGCACCACTCCTTGGAGAGCCTCTCAATGTAGTCCTTTCGGGGCTGTCTGACCCTCTCGTGCTCACCGAAGAAGGCTTCCGCGAGTACACAAAGTTAGCCCCCTCCCCCTCACCTCTCCCTCTCTGATTCTATTTTCCTCGCATTTACCACGTGTTTTGTCGCCTCTGCATCACGGTGACCTTTTGTTATGTTCACAGGTCAATTGGGTATTCGAATGAATGCCTAGGCCTGCACTTGGGCAACATACACAACGCAGATCTAGGCGACGGAAACGGCCGGACACCAGAAATGTACCTGGCCAGGCAAGCTTACTTCCCTGTCTGGGGAACATGCTGGGAGAGCGTTGCCGGCGGGCACCACTTCCGCGCCTGGCGACAGAACGGCACGCACGGTGACAGCGGCGCATGGTTCATTGGGTATGTACATCCTCTGCCATTCTCCCCTTCCCCTTGCTTCTCTTCCTCACGCCTCTTTCTCTGTTTATCGACACAACATGTAGAGCATCGAAGGAGGAACCTTCCCAGAAGCGCCACAAGATTACCAAGAATGGATATAACCTCGGCCGAGATTGGTTCGTAGAGCGTGCCCTGGCCGGTAGCCATTGGAAAGGACATCAGATTTGGTGGCGCGCCGAAGTCGAGTGGCGCACGGATCTCCTCGAAGCTGGCAATAAGGGTGCGTTGGCCCTTTTTTCCTATCTTGATTACCCCTCGTTAATCTGATGGGGTCACTAACTCACTGCGCTTGGTGTCACTGTAGGCGTCAACCACGGCATTCCGCAGGACGGGCGTGTCGCCATCATCACCGTCTTCCGTGTTTAGATTTCGTCAATACACCGCGGATTTCACGTTTGATGTGCAAGTGAATCGAATCGTCAAGACAGTCTTTTCATAGTTCATTTTACGACCCTTTATGGACATCATGCATCAAGTCCCCATCTTATTGCGAGTTGTAACTCTACCGATCAATTGGTGTACAAACTTTGCATATGTACTTTGCGGACACGTAGTGGAGCCTCGTAGACATCCTAACTTTTTTTTTGTTTCTTGCACGTAGATTATTGAGTATTCCCCGACTGTGCATACCCATCTGTACGCACGAACTTCGTTGCAGGTCCACTTTTTGCGTTCCATTGTTAATAGAGTCCTTTGTTTCTCAATCTAGTCGGAGTACGTCTCCAGGAGTAAGAGCTGAACCATTAAAGGGACACGGTCTGACTCCACATACGCCGAGGTATTGATCAGCGCAACAACCGCACAGCCATCGTCAGTGGTGTGCAGAGTACTGAAGGGCCACATAAACAGTTGGCCGTATATCAGCGATCAGTCCGAAAGAAAAAGGCGAAATGGGACGCACAGAAAGGATTCTGGAAGGACTACGCGCCACTTACTCGGGGTACTTCGTGGCCGTTGCTGCGTAGAAGTGCCTCCAAAATAAGTGCGCGAGCTCGCCACGTTTCCTTCTCCTTGCGTTCATCCTCTACGGTATCCTCTAGTTCGCGCTGGTACTTCAACTTCCGCTCCCGACTCCTACGTGCGGCGAGGGTACTCCGAAGAAGCTTCTCCTTAATTGCATCCTCGGAGATCTTATTCGATGCCAACATTAAACTTCGATCGCCTAACCAGAACATATATTAATCACTGACCTCCAAACGACTGTAAGCTCGACCCGGGCCATCGCTGTGGTAGACAGCGACTTGACAACCGGAGAGCTCACGTGCGACAATGAACTTCCTAAGCGTCTTGCTGTCAAGTTCCGACGGAAGCTGTCCTTGCAAGAAAAGATTTTGTAGGGCGGGCAACGCATCTGGTATACTGGCCTTGACTGGCCCTTCCAGGGCAGGTGAGACAAGTTGAAATGACATCCTGACTAGGAACAGATCCTTCACCGAGGCAAACGGGTGTAACAACTCAAGCCATTGGTTGTTCTCTACGTGGTCTTCCCAATGTCGACGATAATCGGTGATCGAGAGACGCTCCAGCGTCGGGAAGGAAGGAAAGGCCGCGTCACAGACCTGCGCAAGTGACGACAACTGCCAATCAGATGGCTTGCATAAGATTTGCAGGTGTAGCCTTATGCCATCGTGAGTATCCATCGCATTTGGCACAAGGGTGACCCCGACGTAGTCATCGTGAAAGGGTATGTCCACGTGATGGGGTGCCTTGAAATTCTCTGTGCGACGGATAAAATAGCGAAGCTGTGGTGTGTAGAACATGAGTTGATTGAAGAATCTTATATAGACACGGCGGAGTAGAGGGCCATCAATCCTGGACACGATGTCCTCCAAGTACTCGCTATTGCCTTTGAACTGTAACCGGGTAAGAGCAGGGAGGACAATGCGTCGGAGTTGGGGTGGATGTCGGTGTCCTTGGCCAGCCCGAGGTCGAGGAGATCGGAATTCGAGGCAAAGTGCTTCGAGCCTAGGCAAGGTAGAAAGGCTAGCGACCATCGCGTCGGGTGAAATGTATCCGGAATGAGGAATACGAAAGAGGAGAAGGCTGACAAGGTCGCTAGTAGACATAAGTAGCTTCCCCAATCCCGGAAATGGGATGCCTTCCAAGGAAATCTTTCGCAGATACGGGGCAGATCCACCCAAAAACGAGTCGGGGAGCACGAGTGCGTCCTGATCTGTTGACCAAAGAGCCAGGTCCGTCAGCACCGGAAGTGACGTCTTGATTGCCGCAATTCCTTTCAACAGCAAATTAGGAATGTCTTGAATATTGATGCTGCACACACGATCGTGGTGCTCGAGCGCGGCAAGGACGTTATCAATTTCTAGCCAGTGAGGTCTGCCTCCAAAGGCTCGGGTAGATATGGCAATAGGCAAGGCTGGCCAGATGTCCAGCATCTTCTGCACCGATCTTGTGTTTGTCGAAAGGAGTTGCAGATTCAGGCGACGTGGCAAAGCAAACACGACATGACGCCATCTTTGGCATACGTGGATGAGCGTGTGCCATGTATCTTCACGTGCACGTTGCGAAGTCATTGGTTGATCCACATAAAAGTCGAATATTTCTATAAGGACATCGTCGGGGAGAATGCTGATCGTCGCCTGTAGGTACCCCTGGACTATATCATCCAACTCATTGATTGTCCAATAAATACCTGTAAATGATGACTTACGTCGATCTTCTCCGACCCACAACTCTTTCCGGAGACATATAATGCGCTTTCCTGTATCCGAACCTCTGACAGTTGGCATTAGCGATGCACTGAGGGATGGATATGTGGTCATGGCAGGAAGAAAATGGTGACTAGTGAAGAAGTCGGGTCTTTTTGCGACAAAGCCAAGTGAGGTCAACAGTACTTGCCAGGGGAGAGAGCGAAGTAGGGAATTAATTTGGAAACTGGCAAGATATAGCAGTGCCGTTGCCTCTGTATTGTTGTTATGCTTTGCACGTGCCAGTGCCCTGTGTTTAGGCTGTGTGTTCTGCACAGCCATCAATATATTATTGTAACGCATCAGTCCATAGCCGCGAACTTGAAAAGGAAGTCAGGTTACCTGATAATCAATACCGAGTTTTCTCGGGCATCCACCAAAAAAATATTGAAAGAGAAATGAAATGAGGAGACACGGTTAACGCAAGTATTCTACCGTGACCATGACATTGGTGCACACCCCGCCGTATATCAGCGATCAGTCTAAAACAATAGAAATGGTGCACGCGAAAAGGATTTCAACAGGTGTATCCATCGCTCATCTGAGGTACTTCGTGACCCTTGACATGCAGAAGTGTATCCTAAACATGCGTGCGCGTGCCATTTTCGTGCTGGTACCGCCAACGCCATCGTCATCCTTGCAGGACGCCGCCGAGAGCGAGTGGCTCGGGTGTGGTATTCTTGCGGGTCGTCATCGGTACATTCTTCCGCCCTGCTTGAAGGTAAGAACAGTCATCTACGTGAAAGGGAGAGTCCAGTAATGGTAGTGCATCGGTGGCGAGAGTCCCGGCGATGTCTTATACACCTCGTCCATGTCCTGGCATGTCGGGAGGGGATATTCAGAGGGAGCAAGGGAGATGTCCGTCACCGCCCTGGAAGCATAACCACCATAGGCTGTGTCGTTTATATACACTCAGGGGTGTGCAGGTAAGCACGGCAGCCGAGGGCATCGGAACTACCTACAGTATATGAGAGAATAACTAAAGTTTCGGGTACCGTACTGGCATGAAACAGATGTCAAGAACTATGCTAAAGTGTCCTAAACTGTAAGCTAGTGTCCGACAGGAATTATGGCAGATCTACAGATCCGCGCTCACATTCAACAGGCTGTGCCTCCAAAGAGCGATGGTAAATGATCGAAGTTGTTACCATAACTTCAGGACCAGTCAGGAGTCATGCTCACATCTGCGTTCAGAGAGAGCGCCGTCAGCAGATCGTCCCAAGGCGAAACCGGTGATCCAAGGAAGTCATCAGGGTTGCGAGGCGACTGAAGGCATTTGCTCAGTTCGGAGGGAATCCATAAGAGAGCCATGATCGATGGTACCTGACATCGCAGACGCATTGGCTGCACAGAGGCCTCGTCATTGGCAGACATGCTACGCCCCCAATGCCCTCGACGGTCAGAGCAATCGACAACTTCACAAAAATACATAATTTTCATTTCTCACACAGGAGTAGCATCTGGGATGTATTTAGGACTAATCCGAAGGTGAACGAGCTCGATTGGATAAAAAATGTGTGAGATAGTCAAATGTTGCCATCACACCCAGATCACTGCCAACTGCCAGGGCTACTGAAAGCATTGGGAAGTAAAGAAGGAGATGCGCTTGTTTGATCTTTGGGTATTGGTGGCCAAATGAATTCACTGGGCCAGCAGAAGTCGGGCTAGTCTGATAACGTTGCTCAGTGAGGTGAGAATTTGAGAGAACTACAATCGATGATACCTGACAATGAGGCGTAATCACTATGAGCAGGTCAGCCAACTTGAAAGAGCGATGGCAGATCATCGAAGTCGTCACTCAAATCCATGAGCGCAGGACTCGCGTAGATGTCAGGAGTCATGGCCGCATCGGCATCGAGGGCGGGCGTCGTCAGCAGATCATCCCAAGGCGAAATCGGTGACACAAAGAAGTCGCCGGGATTGAGAGAGTCGGAGGAGGCTGAAGATGTCTGGTCAGCGAGAGAGGAATCTGTGAGAAGGTCGCAATCAATAGTACCTGACAATGCAGATGCAATCGCTTGCGCAGCGGCCTCGTCATCCGAAGACGTAGAAACTGCCCTTGCGTGATCTTTGGGGAACGATGTCTGTTTAGAGGTCTTATTCGATGCCAACATTGTTAAATGGTTTGAGCAGAGATCATAGAAGTTGAGATCTGGGATTGGTTCTGGTTCTGATGAAAGTCGAGGTGCTGTATGAGGCGACGGCGGCAGAGACTGGTGTATCCAGTAAAGAACATTAAACATCGATCGCCTAACCAGTTGAGCACATATTGATCACTGACCTCCCAACGCCTGTAAGCTCGACCCGAACTGTCGGTGTGGCGGACAGCTACTTGGCAACCAGAGAGCTG
>QFEY01003220.1:0-10213 GCA_003316435.1 Russula virescens | reverse complement strand
AGGGAGGTGGAGGATGATCGAGCTAAATAAGTTAGCTGAAAATACCGAAAACCCAGAAAACATGAGAAACGAGAGGGGACAATTGATGATCCACAGCCCGAGGGAACGGAAATTTCGAATAGGATCTTGTGGTGGAGATCTAAGGGACAGGCCCCTCGGGCGGCGTGGGAGATCAAAACCGAGTGGACACATGTGAATAAATAGATTTCTGCACTTTTTGGTGTATTTTATTTGCCTTTCCCCTTCCTTTTGCGCGTAAAAGTATCGGGAAAAGAGCTTAGGAGAGCCAAGTCGTGCGCATATATTTGTACGAAATTAGCCGCAGGGCGAGAGTTGCGGGCGAAAAGGAAAGCAAAGGTGCCAAAGGTGCAGCGCATACAGTCCGTCGTACGGCCCGCGCGATATTGGTTGGTCGGTTGGTCACTGGTCCGCTCGCTACGCCCCCACCCGCCTGCCCCTTTCCCATCTCTCATCTCCCTTTCCTTTCCTTGCTCTCTTTTCCTACTGTCAGGTAGAGCAGATCCGGGCTGTCCTTCTCCATCGTATCCCTCTTACCCTCCATCGTGTCACCCCATCTCACACTTTCTTCTCCCCTTGGCCGCCCAATTACATTCAGAGGGCATTCCTGCCGCCCGGCTTTTGAATCTCCCCGACACCGCGATCCATAACACATCAGTCTATGGAGCTTGCACAAGCCAAACCTAACAATGCCACAGATGATCTTCCAAAGCCTGCTTGGTCTTCCACCCCCCGCCCAACCGTCATCACCACCGTCGCAGCTCAACTGGCGACAAATTACACGACCGATCATGGCCATATCTCCTCTGCTTCATTATCGCCTCAATCATACCCCTCACCATGGCTAGAATCTCCAAGCTTGACGTCCCCGGACCTCATAACACCGTATCCCGTGCGTATCTGTCCGGTTTTAACTAGCATCACATTACACGATCCTTTACTTACGTTCTGTGCAGTCCAGTGTACCATCGCTACCTCATGCTCACTGGATGGACATGTTCTCTCCCCCATTGAATCCGCAGATGTATGCCCATCCAGCTACTGCAGGCATCATTGAACCCATTACTGGGTCGTCCAGTAACATCCCATCAAGCCACCCATCACCTGCCCGCTTGCTACTCTCGTCTCCATTTCTCGACGTCCACGATTCTCAACCAGGCCATCCAACTAATCAGTCGTTCGCCTCACCGTCGCAACCATATCACAGAACGGACCTTCCTGACCATGCAGGTTCGGCACCCTCGCCATATGGCATAAAGCACAAGTTGCATCGCCCGGGTATGGTTGATATCTCATCCTCTGTGCCTCGTACGAATGGCTCGAGCCACAACGGGCTGCCGAATGGAAGACGTATCGAACTTGGCGGGGGTGATTATGCCCATTCGCGACAAGGTTCTGCAGGTAGACCGTTTATTAAAAAAAGCCCTCATTCTTGCCTTCTCACTCTAAGCCCGCCAGGATCTGCTGTCTCTTCAACATACTTACCGCCTTCCTATGCAACAACTTCTGGTAATTCTGATGTTACGGCTGGCCGATCAAATGCTGGCCTACCCCCAACGTTATGGATGTCCCCGTCTTCAACGTCTCCATCGACACCTAGCATAGAACCGTACTCATCGTTTCATGCTATGACGATGTCGCGAGGTTCCTCCGTTGCTGGGAATGGCTTATCTCCTTCCTTACCCGATACCAGAAGATCATGTCTACAGAGCTTCAACGACTCACCCAAGTCACCTGGAACCAGCAGTCGCCCAGACGTCTCCTCAATGTACAGCGATATCCTCTCAGATAGCCTCTTCTCATCTCGACACGGGACCGATGGCACGAGCTCTTTCCCGTCTCCCGTCTTCTCGGGCTCGCCTGACTTGCGCTCAACGGCATTATCACCAACAGACGCTAGCCAATGTGACCCGGGACAACTCGCGAAGGATGATCCGCTGGCAACGCAAGTGTGGAAGATGTACGCACGAACCAAGGCCAATTTACCGCATGCACAGCGCATGGAGAACTTAACGTGGCGAATGATGGCATTGGCCTTGAAGAAGAGGAAAGATTCTGATGAGATGAAACTGGAGGGACAAGCTGGGGAGTCGGAACAAGTCGGGGTGCAAGTTAAGAGAGAGCCTGGGGAAGTGGTGGACGGTATTGTCTTTTCGGCCACTGAGAATAAGGGAGAGGAAGTTGGGGAGGAACGTGGTCGACGCATAGATAAAGGGAAGACGAAAGTGAGCGTGGTTGGGTTCGATGGTGCGAACCAGGACAGTACGGAAGACGACGAGTGAGTGGCGTCATTTTGTTGGACTATTGTATCTTCGCATTAACACCTCGCTTTAGCGAGATTGTTCCAATGGACTGGAGGGCCATGAGCCGGTCTCGATCTCGAGTTCCCATGGACTGGAGACCAAGTAGCCGCTCAAGGTCCCGTCCGCCAGCAACGGGGATACAGCTCGATAATGTCTTATCGCACCCCGAACGCTTCGCTTTTCCGTCTCTCGAACACCCATCAGAGTCAAAGCCCTTTGATATGCATGGCCTATTCAGACCCCCCATGGAGGATAAGTTGGACCCCAGTCCCTCAGGATCTGTCCCTTCTGCTACTCCCAGTCTCCCAATCGGCCCTAGTCGACACAGTCCCACGTCTTCGATCGTCCACAACACGTTTATCCTCCCCACCCTTCACGAAAACCCCAGCCAGCCTCACTCATCAGCCTTCCCCGTCGGCTCCCATGGGACTCGATACTCTTATCCTACCCTTCCTGATCACCATTCGACCGACTTGCACGCATATGTGGGTCACCCATCATCATTGCCGTCTGTCGGGGTACATGGACTATCGCGAACAACTGCATCGGGTGCTTCACCGCCGGAACGGCGCTCGTTTCCCAGGCACGTGCGTAAGACGAGTTTTGATCACACAGTCTCAAAGGACGGCATTTTTGCCAGCATATCAGGAAGGCATCAGGTTAATGGCCGACCGCAAGTCGCTGAAACTCTTATAGGTACCAAACGCAGAGCCGACACCCCCCATGCCGAAAGCATGCTTCGTGCCGATCCCCCTAGTGTCCATACCTCCTCTCCAGTCGAATCGCCAGATGGCATTCAGCGATTCTCACTCTCCCATCATCACCCACCGTCAAATTCTCATCATCATTCCAACGGTTCATTCCCCTCCGCGCCATTCAACTTCACTGTCTCGGGATACGATGGGTTGTTTGACTTGCATCCCACCCAATCACTGTCTCATGACTACTCTTCGATCCTGGCTGCTGTCGATGGCTCCCGGCACATCCCACCATATCCCGATCATCACCATTCCGCCTTATCCACAACTTCATACTCACCGCACACTAGCCCACCTCTGGCAACCAACGAAGGCTTATCCGCCGCTGCAGTGGCAGTATCCGCGGTCGTAGCAGACAGCTACGCGCGCTTGAATGCCGCTCATTTGACCGGCATGGACGATCCTGGTATGGAATACCCGAATATGATTGGCATGATGTACGCGAATGGCGTTGAAGCCGCGAGCCTATCGCATCAACCCTTCACACACGTAGACCCTACTCAAATCTTACCGGCTGAGCACGGAGAGAATGGGTTTCCGAGCCTTCACCCTAGTCCCTCGAGTGATGGATGGGGCAATGGGTTTGCCTCGAGCTCGGCGGCATCACCCGAACCTCGCGATGCCTCCAATGCATCAACACCCCCATCCGCCGATGGCCCATCCATCCGTCAAGGCATTCGCAAGATCGCGTCAACGAAACGGATTCAGGAGGCTGTCGTACGTTCCACCATTGCGCGGAAAAAGTCGATAGCTGGCTCAGACCCACCAACAACTGCGCAGTTACGCTCCTCGACGAGCACACCCGACCTTACTTCCGTGGTAGGGGACGGTGGCGTGAAGTGTGAAGATGGGGAGACATCGCCGACAATTTGCACGAATTGCCAAACGACGAACACGCCATTGTGGCGGAGGGATCCAGAAGGACAACCTCTATGTAAGTGGGATTCGTAGAGCATAAACTGCAGGCGCAGGGCTGAACGTGTTGTTACCCTAGGCAACGCATGTGGACTCTTTTATGCAGGTCTCCTTATCTACAGACGCCGAATCCAGCTAACTCGTGTCCATTGGTTTACAGAAGTTGCACGGAGTCGTGAGGCCGCTATCTCTCAAGACTGACGTGATTAAGAAGCGGTGGGCCATATCTCTAGGACATTTGCGCCGAGTTTCTCATTACGGTTGGACGCATATCCTTATCTTTCAGGAACCGCGCGTCTGGAGCACCAAATTCGGGTACCCGTAAAAACAACTCGGTACTACCAAAGCTTGCTTCATCATCGACGCGACCACGCTCTTCGACTACAAGTAATACGCCGCTGGCTCTTCCGGGCTCCCGATTGTCACCTGGCAGCCGTATGGGTGTAAGCGCGGCGGTCCCGGGATCCCTCGGCCTTAAACGGCAAAGGCGGTCTTCCACGGGTGGGCCTGGAGCCCTGGTACGCAAGCTTGCCGAGGGCGCAGGTACATGAGTAAATTAAATTCGCATGCTTTACGCCATGTGGCGGGCGCTGTCAAGCTTCCATTCGTCGTTTCTCATTTTCCCATCTACACCCCCATGTTTCTCACCGTCATGTCATTGTATTTGTTGATTTTTTGGCCCATATTATGATATAGAGGTGTTTGGTCTTTGCGCGCCATGTATGCGTGTTACTCATTTCTGCCGGAGTTGCCAGACGGTGATGTACGACTGACAGCGTGCTTAATTTGGATACTATAGACTTGTTCGAACTATTGCACATTATACGATTTTGGGCAACATTGAACGGACTACACCTCCACCGAAGAATGTCCCATGACATTCACCAATGGAATCAATGGGTATCAACAAAACAAGATATATAAGTGTGTATCATCAGCAAGTGATATGTAAGTCACCCGACCAAGACATATTACCATGAAAAGTAAATCACTGGATACCGTACCCCAAATAAAAAAAAAACGAGTGGAGTGTGCTAGGTATCGCCCTCTGTGTCCACATGCGCAAGCTCTCGGCGATGGCGCGCGAGGGAAGACAGTGGCGACCCGACAGTGACAGGTGACGGTTCTTCGCTCTCGGGGATAGTCTTCGGATTCGTGCGACCCTTCTGCTTGTTGGCCTTGGAGGCGCCTCCAGCAGCGTCGGCGCGTAACGCACGTTCGAGGGCTTTCTCGCCGCGTTTCTTGAACCGCAACGCCATGGCCACCTGCAGCGAATCGACGTACGACTCGTACTTGACGTGCTCCGCAAGCAAGTACTGCGACCTCTTCTCCCAATTGCTGAGTGCCTTTGCCGAATTCTGGGAACGCGAGGGGTACTATTACGAAAATGCAACGCGTCAGAGACGGGTCAGTAAAAAGGAGGGGTGGAGAGGTACATACCAATGCCATCATCGGCCCCCGCAGCTCGTTATGCTCCTGCAGCTCTTGCATGAGCGCCGCGACGTGCTTCTTGAGCGCCTCTAGTTGCACCTCCTCGTCAAACGTGCTCGGCACAGAAGGCGCCAGGGGCGGTTTCCATTCGCTGATAGTTATGCGTTCCGACCACGGCGAATTGGCAGCGCGCATGGTCGCAGGGCCGTCCTTGTTCCGTCCAAAAATGCTACGGTTGCTTCGTCCACTCCGGACGCTAGCGGTGTCCGTGAAGTCACGTACACGGATAGACTCGTCGTCCGACGCGGATCGCCCATGTTGCAGGACCTCGCTGACTCGATTCCATCCGTATTCCATATTAGAGACGCCACCGGCGAGCGGCTCCTTGCTTTGCCGCGCCGCCCAGTAGTTGCACGTTTGTACCCATTCATTGACGAGTTCCTCGGTGCCTGCTTGGAAGAAGTATACCGCCCCACTCGCGAGCGTTAATACCATACAATATGGGCGCTGTCGATTATACCCCGGTGGAGGTAGAGCGTGGGCTAGCGAATGAGCAAGTTGCAACGAGCCAACGTGGTTGGCAGTTTCCTGCAAACGTGCGTTAATCACACGCCTGGGGCCTGCCTTGTGCCTACAAATGAAAAACGCACCAACCAGTTGCCACCCCCAACGACACGCTGTCCATCAACGGCGTGGTTTCCAAAAGTGAACATATTAAGTTCTCCTTTTTGGATGACAACAAATACATCCAACCAAGCCTTGCTCTTCGCCCGCTTTCCCGCGGACTCGTTGTACTGCTTGCGACACAGCATTCCTTCTTTGGCCCATGGGGGACCCAGAAGTGCGAGTTCTTCATCAGTGATGCTGATCGTTGTATCCGCCGAATCGTCGCTGTGCTCGCTCCGGTCATCGTCCTCCTGCGTCTCACGTATGATCGTATATGACAGATTGGACGCGAAGCCCAGGGCGGGTGTCAAGAAGGACATTGCTGAGCCCTGAATATTCTATCTTGGTTACTATTTTCTCATTTAGGAATGTCATATGCGTACCTCATGAGCGGATGTGGCGAAGCTTGGGGAAGGGCTCGCCCGTCCGTCGACGCTGCTGTTACTGCTGTACGGGCTCACACCATTTGGCGCGCCAAGAATGGACTGAATGCCACGAATGCTGCCACGCTTGAGAGTGATCAGACGATCTGGTTGCACGCGTAAGCTGCGATTACGCATCGGGGTCGTAGGCGTTGAGGATGAGAAGGACGTCCGTGAGCTGAGTGGCTGCAGAACCTGCTGACTCTTGATCGCGTTATACATATCCTGCAACATTGGCTATAGGTCTGGTTGATACCCCGTAAGCGTGTATCGTACCTTGAGCAAGCTTTCCATATCACTCTCCCAGTTACGGTCGTAGACGACCGAGGACACCAGCGTACTTGGTGTCTTCGCCTCTGTAGCGCTAGTCGTTGACGCTGGCACAGATGCAGTGCTATCATTCGGCAGAGGAGCTGTATTACCAGTAGCCGGAGATGCGACGAATAGATTGGCGAGGGCAGCATCACGAGTGATGCTATTCCAGCTCGTAATACTGTCGCTGCGCTTGGTTCGCGGACGCATTGTGGTCGCATTAATGTCACCCCCTTCGTCTCCGGGTCCGCGCAGGCTTTCCCCATCACGTTCGCCATGTATAAGGTCCGAGGAGGAGCCTTGAACAGAACGAGAGGGCTGGAGCTGCATTTGAATTGTGAAGAGCGTATTGCGAACAAACTGTCCACGAGACATGCGGGTCGTGAGTTCGGCGACGTGCAGATCCGTGTTCAGAAGAAGCAGGGAGTAAGCCACTGCGTGGACAACACCTGTGGTGGAAGTCGTGAGCGGGAGGTAGCGCATTACATGCGAGGAAGACCTACTGGGATTGCCGAAGAGGCTACCAGGATTGCAATCCCAGTAACGTCTCGAGAACTCGTCGAGAATTCGGTCCACTTGCTGGGTCTCAGCCTTGAGATACAGTTTAGAGCACAAACGCCTACGATGAATTAATTAACTGAAGTTGATCAATGGTGCTAAGCTCGCACCTAAAGGCAAGGTCTAGTCTTAATCCGGAGAAATCAAAGTTGTCCATATAGTGCCGCAGCGCGATCTTGTTCACCCGACCACTGGATATAGCCATCAGCCAGGGAAATCGTCATAAAGGGCGACACTTACGTTCCACCCAGCCACTCCGCGATCCTCTCCTTTGCCAAAAATTCCTCGTCTTCCTCCCAAGCACGTCGTGCACATTCCTTGCCACGAGCGTCGAGCTCTTCGGGATCCGTGGGAACCAAAATATCAGATTGTAACCGGCGAAGGGTTTGATTTGTGCCCGTCGAGAGGTCTTGTTGCGACAGCGCAGAAAGAGATTGGGAGGCGGCGTTGGCACGAGCTGGAAGTAGGGATGGTTCTGAACTGAACGCCGTGGTGCGGGGGGTACGTGACGATAGGCGTTCACGCGCTTCTGTTGACGTCATGCTTGATGCGCTGCGTGGACCCAACGGGCGGTTACCACCACCAGGGAAAGGCCGCTGCAGAGGTGGAAAAGTACGCGTGGTGGTGGCAGTAAGCGGAGGTGAGCGCTCTGGCACAATCACCTCTGGTGGATCCGCGTTTCCTTGACGGACGCTCGCTTCATCGGTGTCTGGCGCATAGGCAACGATGGCCGGAGTCGGCTTCACCAGTGGGGGAGGAGAAGACGTGGCCTGTCGGCTGTCGGGTTTCGAAACGGAGACGATTGGGTCATCACTTCGCATGCGCAGCCTGGGGGGCCGCGACGATGACGTCGATGGTAAACGAACGTCGAGCGTGTCCGTCGGCGTGGTAGTATCTTTATCAAATTGTGGGAGTCCTCCCCCGAAGTCGGAGAGGATGCCGCGTATAGTGGAGTCCCAGCCCATTGAGTCTTCACTGTGTTTTTCGTGCGCACTCAGTGGCGATGCAGGGGTCAAAGTTGCGACTTTCTTGAGGTCCGCTTCGCCAACGGACATGCTTCTTCGCTTGCCGTGACCCAATGTCCTGATCGGCACAATGGTTTGATGAGCACGCACGGTCTTGCCAGGTGACGGTGGTCGGGGTTGCAGCCCTGAAAATTCATGTTCGGGGAACATGGTCATTTGGGAGAAAAACAAAGCGCTCTTACCGCTACTCGTGGCTCCAGTTTGAAGCGGAGGAAGTGGCTTCGACATGTCTGATGTAGTGAGATTGGGGGCTAGTCGGGGAGATGTCGGGAGAGTCTCTGAGGCCGGAGTTGGGGGGGCGGAGACACGATCTGCAGGTACAGGTAATGCAGGCACTGGAGGTGTTGTTTGTACCATTCGCTTCGATGGTGCGGACGCATCGGTCTTCTACAGGGAAGACGAGTTACGTTGAGAGAAACGTGAATGACACAACCACGTACTGAGCGTTCACGGGTCGTGCTTGAACCGAGCATCCTGCCCAAGAACGCACTCGTCTTTTGCCGAACGGAAGATTTTGGGTTCTACGTTGCTGTCAGCACTTCTGACCACAAGACACCCCCTCAGCACTTGCCTTGATACTCCCGCTGTCATGACTCGTGCTTGGGGGCAACCCGTCCGTGCCGCTGGATGTAGCGGTCGGTCGGGATTTCTGAAGCTTGCCTTTTGGCATGCTCGATGGATTGATGTTCGAGGGGACTGTTTTCCCAGAGGAGGAGGTAGAGGACCTCTGGCGGGGTCGGGAAGACGACTCAGACGACGCGTGGGGTGCTGAAGGTAGTGGCGGTGCAGGTTCGTGACGTCTGTCCTTGCCAACAAGGTGAGATGGTAATATAGTAGCTCGTTGCTTCGCCTTGCGGACGAGCGTAGCGAGGTCTGGACTACTTGCAGTTCCTTGGGACCTGTACATGGAGCGACGTTTGGTTTGATAATCCGGGTCTTCAGCGTCGTAAAATAGATCGTTGGAGGACGAAGAAGCAGAGGTTGACACAGAAGCGGGGGCGGTAGGTCGGGAAGTTGATGTAGATTTGAGTTGCGTGGGAGCGGAGATGGGAGAAGACATGTTTAATGTGGCCGCCGCTTGCTGAATAAAACTCTGTGGTCGGGACGAAGAGGATGTGGGCGGAGAAAGCGGGGGCGGAGACAAAGTGGTCGTGGTGCTGCCACTAATATCGCTCGAAGCAAATTTGAGCGACGGGGGCGTCAAATCTTCTCCGAGAGTATCAAAATCGATCCCTTCTCTAATAACTACCGTCTCTCCAGCTTGCAGCGCTTGTTCAAAATTCATCTCGAGGCGAGAAGTGCGCCTTGAGCTGGGATCCGGTCGATTCCCGCTCGCAGCTCGATCATTGCCATTGCGCGACGCGGCGATTGGTTGAAGCCCGCCTGGAAACGACGACGGTGGCACAGGGGAACGTGGTGAGGTCGTCGGGCTGCGAGACATGGACTTGGGCGCATCCGTCACAATGTACGACAGCCACGAGAATTTAAAGCAGAGGAGGAAAGAGCGCCGATGTTGTCGGCAACGTTGACCAAGGCGACGCACTGCGTTGGCCCCTCATTGGGCGCGCGCGGGTACTTGCCGATTTTGATTGATTTCAAAATTTACGAGAACAGTATAGCGTATCTCGTAGTAGTACTAACTATACTAGTACTGTAACTACCTGTCGTATCGTGCTGTGCGTTGTTAATCATGCCAGTTGTTGAGTTTCAATTGGCTGTGGAGAGCCGTCTTGCTGATCATCCATCGGCCCTTGCCCGGCATCATCGTCAGGAGCTATTTCCGCACCTCTCTCCGTCTCATCCGA
>QFEY01003215.1:0-36487 GCA_003316435.1 Russula virescens | reverse complement strand
ATATATATGACTGGCAACCTCACTCCTGGACCTCACTCTCCTGTCACTCACTGTGATACCTGACGGCCCAACGCCAACATGTCCAACAAAGATTATGAACTATGCTGCCTGGTCGAATTCGATGACAGACCCTTTTGTGTTCGAGTTCCGTCTTATGAAACCACCGAGCGTCTCAAGGAACTGATAAAATACCACTCTCACAACGACAAGCTTCTTCGAAACGTCGACACCAGACAACTCATACTCAGGAAGGCGAGCTATATGTCATGACATTCCCCGAAAGATGGATGGTGCTAACGATCTAGATGACTTCTTTCATCTATTAGGACAATTCAGATCTTGACACGTACAAGGGTGATGTTTTTGCTGGAAAATACCGACCTACCAGGACCGAGGAGATCATTGATCAACCATTGAAACCGATCTCTCATGAATGGCCGAGTCAGCCGCCCATCGGATATCTCCATGTATTTGTAAGCGTACTTGCCAGTGAGCCGAGAGTTGATTTTCTTTATTTGAACGACGCTTATTTTATTCGGGCTTCCCTCAGATTCTTGGAGTGTCCTTCAAACAGCCAGATGGTTGCACTCGGAACTTTGGGGAAAGGACCTCAGTTCAATCCTAGAACAAGTCCCTGACTGTTCAGAAAAATATGTGTCACAGACCAGGGTCGCTCAGTTACAACTACGAAAACTCGGCTATGATGAAAGTGCTCTACTTGTCAGAGAAGAGTATATCACAGCCATAGACATACTCGAGGGGCCATTCCAACCTTATGACGCGGTAGTCATCACTGGCCAACCTGGAATTGGTATGTCGTGCTTACTTTTCGCAAACTTTCCCCCGTAATCACCATCTGAATATGACCATCACAGGGAAGTCATACTTCCTTTATTATGCTCTCTTACACCGCCTGTGCAGTGGCAAGTGTACGGCATTCCAACTGCAATCCTCATATATTATCTTTCAAGAAAGTGGCGTCACAACGTATGACATCACAGGTCTGAATAGTATGGGTGAAATCCCGGAGGGAAGTTGGGCACTCGCAGACTCGATCGACTTAGCTGCTATTCCTTGCGCTACCTTCCGCGATGCTTGTGGTAAATCGGCACGAGTCATCCAAACATCCTCTCCTAAGAGATCACCATATCCAAATTGGACACTAAAACATAATACAATCCCGTATGTCATGAATCATTTCTCTCCTAAAGAATTCATTGCATTAGGGTAAGTCCAGTCTACTCAAACTGAGGGCTTTTTTTTTGACTTCACTGAAACAGCAAAGTTCTTGGGCTCAGCGGGGATGCTCTCTGTCGCCATTCCAAGATATGGGGTCCATCCGCGCGCACTTGTGTCCAGTTAGAACGGAACCCTGGGATAGCTGATTTCGTCCGGGAGCCGAGGGTTAGAGATGCTGCAGCAATGTTTGTTTATGGCCTTCCCCGGTGGGATGAACTTGATATATATGACGTCTCACATACCTTGCTTGCCATCCGGCCAGGAGGCCCAGAAGCACCACGGAGAGCAACTATGGTAGCAGAGGTCCCAACAGATTACCTCAATCAGATTATCGCCGAGGCCACCGCTGAAATAGCGGACATCGGGAAAGCTGAGTTTTACGACGCGATAAGCAGAAATCCTTCTTTCGATTCGTTGGCGCGCTACATCTTCAAAACATTCTTCTGTGCCTGGTTCTCGGGCTGCCGGGAATCACCGACACTGCGTTGTTCACCCCCGCCGCCGAGCTCATGGTGGTCAAGGTCTAGACTCCGATTCGTTCCGGTGTGTAACGAAGTGCATAAAATCTCCGATATGGCATCTCTAAACGACGTAGACCAATCGAATCTCCCAGTTGGATGGTGGTCTGTTTCCCGGTCGTTCGACACCGTTAATGCCTTTGTCTGTACAGACAAGCACATCATCACAATCCAGGTGACGGTGAATCTCACCCATCGTGTAAACCTGAAGGTCTTGGACAAGATGAAGGAACACTTTCCTCCGCCTTTCCTGGCGAAGCGCAGGTGGTGCCACTTATTCGTGACTGATAAGGAGTACAAGGCGGCGCAATTACGAACCAACGAGTATGAGGGGCTCCCAGAGAGAAACATCACGGTCCACTCTACTGTGGTCGATATCTCCAAGTTGCAATTATCGGAAGAGGATATCAGGCAAGCTGGGGAGATCATGGTATGTGGTCTCATATTTTTATACGCGCGTTAGCCTGAGAACTGTGCCCCTTGCATGAAATAGATGGAGGGCGGAAAGGACGTCGATTGAAACTTTGCAGCAAATCCGCACTGATGGATCTTTGTCTCGGCTACTAGGTTGCCACGTCTTCGATCGCCACTCTATCGAGCGAGCTTCATCACATTAACATTCGGTTATTTGTCTATCATTGTAAATTATGAACAAAGAAGTCATGGTTTAGTATTCGCTGAATCGCGTGGGCTGCAAGCTCGAGCGCCGATTCGAATGTGTATCTGGCACTACTACATTGTGTTTCGTAATCTTGCTGTGGTGTCCTCGTCATCATTAACAAAAACGTGAAAACTGAAATAGTGACTATCGCCGTCTACTCGCTCAACGGTTCTCGATATAAATCAGATGCGCTTAACTGCAGACGATATCGGACAAAGCATAGGAAACGAAGGTAAGTAGTCATCCTCCCCTTTTAGTGTCCCTCTATCCAGATAATATTTCACGATTAAATGTCGGTACCCCTTATGACGCATAACAATAACAATAGCACATTAGTCACAGATGTGGCGTAACAGCACGAGTCGGTATTACCGTCATGTCAGGGGACGCCAGGTGGTGTCACTAATACTACTAGGGGCTGCCATAGGAGATAGGAGTATCCGTTGAACTGCATATATATATGATTTATGATTCGGCCAATCTCACTCTTGGACCTCACTCTCCTGTCACCCACTGTGATACCTGACAGCCCATGTTCAAGTTCAACAAAGATTATGAACTATGGTGCCTGGTCGAATTCGATGACAGACCCTTTTGTGTTCGAGTTCCGTCTTACGAAACCACAGATCGTCTCAAGGAACTGATAAAATACCACTCTCACAATGACAAGCTTCTTCAAAACGTCGACCCCAGACAACTCATACTCAGGAAGGCAAGCTATATGTCATGACATCCCCCAAAAGATGGATGTTGCTAACTATCTAGATGACTTCTTTCATCTTTTAGGACAATTCAGATCTTGACACAAACAAGCGCGATATTTTTGCTGGAAAATACCGACCTACCAGGACCGAGGAGATCATTGATCAACCATTGAAACTGGTCTCTCACGAATGGCCGAGTCAGCCGCCCGTCGGATATCTCCATGTGTTTGTAAGCGTACCTGCCAGTGAGCCGAGAGTTGATTTTCTCTATATGAACGACGCTCATTTTGTTCGTGCTTCCCCCAGCTTCTTGGAGTATCCTTCTAACAGCCAGGTGGTTGCACTTGGAACTTTGGGGAAAGGGCCTCAGTTCAATCCTAGAACAAGTCCCTGACTGCTCAGAAAAATATGTGTCACAGACCAGGGTCGCTCAGTTACAACTACGAAAACTCGGCTTCAAAGAAACTGCTCTACTCGTCAGAGAAGAGTATATCACAGCCATAGACATGCTCGAGGGCCCGTTCCAACCTTATGACGCGGTAGTCATCACTGGGCAACCTGGAATTGGTATGTCGTGCTTACTTTTCGCAAACTTTCCCCCGTAATCACCATCTGAATATGACCATCACAGGGAAGTCATACTTCCTTTATTATGTTCTCTTACACCGCCTTTGCAGTGGCAAGTGTACGGCATTCCAACTGCCATTCTCATATATCATCTTTCAAGAAAGTGGCGTCACAACGTATGACATCACAGGTCCAAATAGTTTGGGTGAAATCCCGGAGGGAAGTTGGGCACTCGCAGACTCAAATGATTTAACTACTATTCCTTGCGCCACCTTCCGCGATGCTTGTGGTAAATCGGCACGAGTCATCCAAACATCCTCTCCGAAGAGATCTCCATATCCCAGTTGGACGCTAAAACAGAATGCAACCCCGTATGTCATGAATCATTTCTCTCCTAAAGAATTCATTGCTTTAGGGTAAGCCCAGTCTACTCAGACTGAGGTCTTTTTTTTTTTGACTTCACTGAAACAGCAAGGTTCTTGGGCTCAGCGGGGATGCTCTCCGTCACCATTCCAAGAAATGGGGTCCATCTGCACGTACTTGCGTCCAGTTAGAACGGAGCTCTGCGGTAGCTGATTTCGTCCGGGAGCCGAGGGTTAGAGATGCTGCAGCAATGTTTGTTTATGGCCTTCCCCGGCGGGACGAACTTGATATATATGACGTCTCACACACCTTGCTTGCCATCCGGCCGGGAGGCCCGGAAGCCCCACAGAGAGTAACTATGATAGCAGAGGTCCCAACAGATTACCTCAATCAGGTTATCGCTGAGGCCACCGCTAAAACAGCGGACATCAGGAAAGCTGACTTTTACGACGCGATAAGCAAAAATCCTTCTTTCGATTCGTTGGCACGCTACATCTTCAAAACATTCTTCTGTGCCCGGTTCTTGGGCCGCCGATGGTCACCGACACTGCATTGTTCATCTACACCGCCGAGCACATCTTGGCTAACATCTAGTCTCCAATTCTTCCCGGTGTGTAACGAAGTGCATCAAATTTCCGATATGGCGTCTCTAAATGACGTAGACCAATCGAATCTCCCAGTTGGATGGTGGCCTGTCACCCGGTCGTTCGACACCGTTAATGCCTTGATCTGTACAGACAGGCTCATTATCACGATCCAGGTGACGGTGACCTCCACCCATCGTGTAAACCTGACGGTCTTGGACAAGATGAAGGAACACTTTCCTCCGCCTTTCCTGGCGAATCGCAGGTGGTGCCACTTATTCGTGACTGATAAGGAGTACAAGGCGGAGCAATTGCGAGCCAACGAGTATGAGGGGCTCGCAGAGAGAAACATCACGGTCCACTCTACTGTCGTCGATATCTCCAAGTTGAGGTTATCTGAAGAGGATATCAGGCAAGCTGGGGAGATCAGGGTATGTGGTCATTTTCTTCTTTTATACGTGCGTTAGAACTGTGCTAATGAGCGTGTTTCGCCTCGTGTGCCCCATGCATGAAATAGATGGAGGACGAAAAGGATGTCGATTGAGCCTCTGCAGTAAATCCGCACTGATGGACTTTCGTCTCAGCTACTACAGCAGGTTGCCACGTCTCCGATCAACGCTATCGAGCGAGCTTCATCACATTAACAGTCGGTTATAAAGTAACATTTTTTGTCCATCACTGTAAGTTATGAAATATGAACAGAGAAGCATAGTTTAGTATCCGCTGAATCGTGTGGCTGGAAGTTGGAATGCCAAATGTGTATGTAACAGTCGTTTTGAATGTTTTTGTGATAGGTTATTACTCGACATCATGTGGCTGCGACTTCTTGTCGGGTCTTACTCTCTTCCCCCCGGTATGGGCGCGACCCAGTGGGCACCCTACATGTATAAAATGCACAATCAGCCAACCCAAGCACAGGGACCCTCATGCGTACGTTAGTGCCATTCTTTTGAGAACCGCAACGGGATGTTCACCAAGCCGGACGTATTCAAATGCGGCTGCAATGATATATTTGATCATACAACCAATCACATACGCCATTTGACGTCTCACGTCTTGGAGGATGAGCCCTACCCTTCCACAGTGCTAAACTTTAGAGCATGTCGCCTCAACGAAAGGAACGGAATGACCATGAATGGCGGCATCATGCGGACTGCGCCCTAACAAAGTTTTAATTTGGATGACGGGATGACATAATCACAGCCCATCTCTGTTTGACATCAATGCCAACAACACACATCACGCATCATGCATTATGAGTCATCATAAGACAGGGCAACGCCCAAGGTCAAGTGGAGGACTTCGAGCCTCAAGAGCTGCGATTCCAACGCAAGCACTCGGTAGAGGGAGGGGTGAACCTCTGAGGTGAGAGTGTCCGAGTCAGCCTGAGACCGCGCAGACAGCGTATGATACTAATGCTATCATGGTCTGGCATCCGAGTTCCGTCATTCCTGCGATGTCACCCTGAGCATCTTCCTTGGCTAGCCATACATTCTTCGGGTCTCGGCATTAAAAAATTAGCAGTACTGGTGTTCAGCTGAAAAGACTCACGGGCCGCTTGTCAATACACTGGGCCCTGTCTCTTTATTCATCACTGCCAACTCCCAAACATCTTATACAAGCTCCTTTTCTCCTTTCCTCAATCCGCTGCCTCAATCTAGGCGGCATAGCTACAATAAACGATCCACTGTGAGAATGGAGTCACCTGTGACACAATGACGTTGTCATGTAGTCTTCTAGCCTAGTACGTTCTATCAATGCATCCTTAGTTTAGCAAGATTCAATTCACCGTCGTTTGAAAATAGCCGAAATACCCTCTCAGGTTCTCTGATCACTCTTTCCGCACAAGTTCACTGACATGGCAACTCAGACCTCAGGCTTTCGCGCTACAGCAGAGCTTTTCGGACCTGTGACGCATCGAATATGGACACTAGCCCTCAGACTACCAATCATCGTCTTCCTCTCTTCAGTGATATATATCATTGCGTGTCGCGGTTCGCTAGCAATTTTTTCTGATTGTACTGTCGTCTTACATATTCTGATCGTGTTCGGTCCGTCATGGTATCATATTCTATCCATGAGCGATTTCTACCGTGTTCAAAGAAGCAAACAGTCACTAACTGTCCTCCTCGTTGTTGCTCTTTGTCATCCACGAACGGGGTGTACACGCGTACGTTATAAGTAGTTTTCACTCCACCGTATCGTTGGACGTATTCCAGGTCTTCCGCCATACTCTGTATCCCTCTTAATGACACACCACGCTCCACCATGAGTTGACGCTTTAAAGAAAGTCGAGGGTTTGTTCCCTTCTGGTTACGAAGCCTCCAAGTCTCCTTACCCGCCTCCCAACTCTCTGGGTGAAAGCGTCGCATCATTGGGGGAATACCTCTTGGCTCTCCTCCACCAATGCTCCATGTCTTGGCAACACTGAGCGGTTCGTTCGAGCGCGTCGATTACTAGATGGGTATTAGAGAACAGAGTTGTAGCAATGAGCACTGTCTTCTGTCTTCTCGTATTCCTCATTATTTATTAAGCACGAATCCAATGTGCGGGTGCGAGTGCGGCGGGCGCGAATGTAGCTGCAGCCGCGACGGCGACGGCGAGTGTGGTACCCGTGACACCGTTTAAGAGGACGAGATTGGCGACGGCACAGCGCCGATGACAGTTTTTGCAATTGCAACGACTCTGCATGGAATGGGTAGGTGGATTAATCGTTCAGGGTTTTTTCTGTATTGATTTGTAGTATACTTGTTGCGAGAGTATGGAGAAAAAAGGCGATATCTAGCCTGCTTGTATCATTGTTTGTTAGTCACGTGGCTTATGTTTAGATGCTGTCCGAGCCTCTCCGCAGCCCGCAAAGTAGGTCGTTCCATTGTCCAGATAATATTCCATGATTAAGTGTAAGTAGCCCTCATGATGCATTTTTGCTACCAGGCACGAGTCCCGGCCGGAGCTACCAAAATCGTCACATCAGGGGCGTCAGTGATGTCAACTAGGGGCTGACCAACCAACCACCGGAGCATCCGTTGAACTGCATACGACTTGCATCCCAATACCTGACAGCCCAAACGCCAACATGACCAACGAAGATTATGAACTATGGTGCCTGGTCGAAACCGATGACAGACCCTTCCGTGTTCTCGTTCCGTCTTACGAAACCGTGGGGTATCTCAAGGAACTGATACAAGAGCACTCTCTGCTTCTTCGAGACGTCAACCCCAGCCATCTCATACTCAGGAAGGTGGGCTATATATCATGACCTCCCCCAAAAGATGGATGCAGCTAACGATATGGGTGTTTTCTTTCATCTTTCAGGATAGTTCAGATCTTAACACGTACAAGGATGATATTTTTGCTGGAAAATATCGACCTACTAAGACAGAGGAGATCATTGATCAACCATTGAAACTAATTTCTCAAGAGTGGTCAAGTCCACCGTCCAGTGGACATCTCCATGTGTTCGTAACCGTACCTCCTGGTGAGTAGAGAGTTGGATGCTCTATTCGAACGACGCTTATCTTGTTCGGGCATCCACCGCTCAGCTTATTGGAGTGTCCTCTTGACTGCCAGATGGTTGCACTCAGAACTGTGGGGAAAGGACCTCGGTTCAATCCTAGAACAAGTTCCTGGCGGTTCAGAGATATATATGTCACAGACCAAGGTCGCTCAGTTACAACTATGCAATCTCGGTTACGATGGAAATGCTCTACTCGTCCGAGAGGAGTATATCACAGCCATAGACACGCTGGAGGGGCCATTCCAACCTTATGAAGCGGTAGTCATCACTGGCCAACCTGGAATTGGTGTGTCGTGTTTACCTTTTTCAGGCTTTCCACTGTACTCACCACCTGAATATGATTAACACAGGAAAGTCATACTTCCTTTATTATGTTCTCTTACACCGTCTGTGCAGTGGAAAGTGTACGGCATTCCAAGTGCCAGATTCATATATTATCTTTCAAGAAAGTGGCGTCAAAATTTATGATACAAATAGTCGGAATGGTATTGGTATGATCCCGGCAGGAAGTTGGGCTCTTGCAGACTCGAATGATTTCTTTACTGTCCCTTGCGATGCCTTCCTCAGGGCTTGTGGGAAAAATCGAGTACGGGTCATCCAAGCATCCTCTCCAAAGAGATCTCTGTGTCCGACTTGGAGAAAGGAGCGTCGTGCGACTCCATATTTTATGAATCCTTTCTCTCCTGAAGAATTCATTGCATTAGGGTAAGTCCAGTCTACTCAAAGCAAGAGCATTTGCTTTCAGTTGGCTAAGTACCTGGAACAGCAAGGTCCTTGGGCTGAGCGGGGATTCTCTCTGTCGACATTCCAAGAAATGGGGACCGTCTGCTCGTACTTGCATCGAGTTAGAACAGAACACCGCGATCGGAACTGATCTTCAAGGTGCCCGGGAATGGAAGTCTAGAATAGCTGCAACAACGCTCGTTCATAGCTTCCACAGGCGGGACGTACTTGATATGAATCACGTCTCATCCCATCTGCTTACCATCCGACCAAAAGGCTTGGAAGCAGCGCAGAGAACTACCATGGTAGCAGAGGTCCCAACGAATTATCTTAATCAGATCATCGCCGAGACCACCGCTGTGGCAGTGGGCATCGACCGGGCTGAATTTTACGACGCGATAAGCAGAGATCCTTCATTCGAATCATTGGCGGGCTACATCTTCAAAACATTCTTCTGTGCCTGGTTCTTGGGCCGCCGGGAATCGCCGACACTGCGTTGTTCACCCCCGCCACCGAGCCCATGGTGGTCAACATCTGGTTTCCAAGTTGTCCCGGTGTGTAACGAAGTGCATCAAATTTCCGATATGGTGTCTCTCAACGAAGTAGACCTATCGGATCCCCCTGTTGGATGGTGGCCTGTTTCCCAGTCATTTGACACTGTTGATGCCTTTGTCTGTACAGACAAGCTCATTGTCACGATCCAGGTGACGGTGACTCCCACTCATTGTGTGAACCTGACGGTCTTGGACAAGATGAAGGAACACATTCCTCCGCTTTTCCTGGCGAAGCGTAGGTGGTGCCACTTATTCGTGACTGATAAGGAGTACAAGGCTGTGCAATTGCGAACCAATGAGTACAAGGGGCTTGCAAAGAGAAACATCACCGCCCACTCTACTGTCGTCGATATCTCCAAGCTGCAGTTATCTGAAAAGGATATCAGGCAAGCTGGGGAGATCATGGTATGTGGTCTCATATTTTTATACGCGCGTTAGCCTGAGGACTGTGCCCCTTGCATGAAATAGATGGAGGCAGAAATGGACGTCGATTGAGTTTCTGCGGCAAATCCGCACTGATGGATTTTTATCTCGGCTACTAGGTTGCCACGTCTTCGATCGACACTCTATCGAGCTTCATCACATTAACAATCGGTTATGAAGTACCGTTATTTTTGTGTATTGCTGTAAATTATGAACAGAGAAGTCATGATTTAATATTCACTGAATTGTGTAGGCTGGGAGTTAGAATGCCGAATATGTATCTGGTTTGTCATCATGTCATGTAGTAAAAGTAGTTTCGTATGTTTTTGTGATATTGAACGTTTTCTACTCGACATCATGTGGCGTTTCGACTTCTTGCCGGTCGCGGATCTTACTCTCATCCCTTCCCTCCTGTACGGGCACGGGGACCCAGTGACCCTGCATGTATCTCCTCAGGCGATGATTTGGTCGGAGATAGAGTCGAAACGCTTCATAGTCAGCTTATTCAGCAATGCCTTGACCGGTGAATCGCTGTGAGCGCCCTAACTGTTACAGCGCGTGCTGTTCGCCACCCAACGATATCTCCAGTGGGGCAACAGGTTCCATAGAGGAACCCATGGAACACCATAAGGGCTGCGTTGTCGCTGATCATGCGTACCATCGCAGGGGGGGCCATCTAGTGGACCGCCAGCGCTGGACACGGGACGGACGGCACTGGCAGCAAGAAAACGCTCTTCACCTGACATCTTACTCGCAGCAGTAGAAAACTGGCCCATCTGGAACCCACGCCACAACCTTGCCCATAGAGCTAGGAAGTGTTAGTACCAGTACATCATGTTACGATCATCGACACTCGGACATCTCATGTGACTTTAGCTACGAGTATATCTTCTTTTTCTTTCGTCTTTTTCTTCCTTTTCCCTCAGTTCGTTTCTCTTCATTCCGAACTGAGGGTAAGTCGTTCTTGTAACTCATACACCGTCCTATGTTTCTTACATTGTTGTAGTCACCCCGCGTCAGGTAGATATCAATAAATTAGTTTGTTTCTCTTCATTCCGAACTGAGGTCACCCTGCGTCAGAACTAATAGGTTATGGGCCCTGGTGCCCGTCTGTGACCATTATCGTTACTCCCTTATCCTGATCACCTATGTGGCTTAACTTGAAACATGTCTTCTGGGAACACTAATCCGACCAATCCTGCGCCTAACCCTGCTGGTCCAACTGCTCCCTCGACTAATACTAGTGCTGGCTCCACCAATCCATCCTCTGCTGCTACAGCTGGTGGCGGTGGCTCCACTAATACTGGTTCTACCAATCCCTCTGCAGGCGCTGCAAACGTTAAACCATCACCCCAAGCTCCCACTGGGACCGGAACTACACAGCCTTCCCAATCTTCCATTAACACATCTGGTTCCGGAAGCATCACTCTTACGGAACGACCCATGGCCGATCCATCTTGGCCCAATAGCCTGATACTCGATCTTGCACAAGGGAACTGGCCCGAGTGGAGTCGGTGCTTGAGCCTCCTAGCTGATAGGCTTCTTGTCTCCGGTTACCTAAAAGGGACTCTCACATGCCCCGATCCGACGACGCATGCTTCAGCCAATCTGATCTGGGATGGGAATGACAAATCTCTACGTGCCTTCATGCTTGAACGCGTTACCTCCGCCGAATTCGATTTCGCTTCCACTTTTGATACTTCCCACACCTTATTTGAAGGACTTTGTGTGCGACATGAGAAGTTGGGCTTGCATGCACAAATCAATCTCATATTGAAGGGGTTCAGCATTTACTATGAGCCTTCGGTCAACATGACAGTTACCTCAAAGGAACTGTTTGATCTCCATGATCGGATGAAGAAAATGGGTAGAATGGATGAAGACCAGATCTTCCTCGTGTCTATCGTTAATGCTCTCGGAAAACATTACCCCCAACTTCAGTCCACTATCCATCAGTTGACCGATGATCCAAACTTCACAGCAAATGACGCTTTGCAACGCATTACCACGGAGGCTACACTGTCAAAAAGGCAAGGGGAACTAGGGATCCAGTCTACGTCAGTGGCACTATCAGCTTCAGACTCTGGAGGGAAACAGCCCACTGTTGTTTGTATGAACTGCAAAAGACTCCACCATACAATCGACTTTTGCATTAAACCTGGAGGAAAGATGGCTGGGCGGACAATGGAAGAGGCAAAGGCTGCTCAGCATGCGGCTGCAGGGAAGGCTCCACGTCCATCATGAGGAGGAGGACAAATAGCAAATTTGGCTACTGCTTCTGGAAATGCCACTGCTTCAACGACGTCTACATCTTCGCACACTACCAGTACCAGTACAGGATCCTTGCCGGCAGTTGCCACACCCACATCCTCCACCAATACCCAGAATGTTGTCTCCAATCCCCCTCCGATGCAGACGATCATCATCAATGGGATATCCTATATTCCTGCTCCCACTTCGGGGATTCCCCTTCCATCACAATCTGCAAACTTTTTTGTCCTTCCCAGATTACTGCCAACCATGAGTGACCTAACTGAAGTCAGGACTTTCGTTGCCCTCGATGAGTTCCCAAAGGCATCACTCAAATGGGAAGATTACTCCAGAGTTGTGGATCTATCCAATACCGAAGTAAACATGGCTAATACCCCTTCTGTTCCCTACACTGCCATGAGGATTGTGGAGTCCCCTTTTGTGCTTGACACTGGGGCTACCTGCCACATTTCCCCAGAACAATCGGACTTCCAGTCGTTGACTTCTATCCCCCCTCATCCGATTAAGGGTCTAGGAGGAGCTTATGTGTATGCTACTGGGCTTGGAACCATAGAGCTCTCAGTGGGACCTGGACAATGCCTCATCTTGCAGAATGCCCTCTTCACTCCTTCCTTGACTGTTCACCTTATCTTAGTGATCACGCTCAATTGGGACAGTAAATGCCTTAGCTGTTTTGATGAGGACTTCTGCTGGGTGATGGACAAGAAAAGCAGCTCTGTCATCGCACGCAGTGAGGTATCACCAACCAAAAACCTCTACACCATCAAATCTTTCCTCCCCAACATTATCCCTCTTGGCCCTTCTTCCATGATCACCACCAATCAATCCAGCCTCTATGTGACTTGCATCCCTGACATCAAGACTTGGCATTGCCAACTTGGCCACTGCAACACACATGCAATTATTGATATGGCTCAAAACAACATCGTCAAAGGTATGCCAATAGATCTCTCTCAAACACCACCGAAATGTGACCATTGCATTCTTGGAAAACAGGCCTGGACTACGGTGCCCAAAATGCATGAGGGATCAAAGGCTACTAGATGGTTGGAGAGGGTCTTCATTGATTTGTGTGGGCCAATGTCAGTTACGTCTAGATCTGGGCGTTTATATGCCATGAATATTATCGATGACTACTCAAGTTATGTCTGGACCATCCCTCTTCGTGGCAAGGATGAGGTGGCACAAGCCTTACGGGACTGGCATTGTGTGGTCAAAAATCAGTCTGGTGAATGCCTCAAGGCCTTTGTGACAGACAATGGCGAATTGGTATCCCAATCTGTTGTGACCTGGTGTGCCCAACATGGAATTGACCACATGCTCACCGCACCTTACATGTCAGCTCATAATGGTCAGGCAGAGCATCTGCATCGAACATTGCTTGATAAGGCATGAACAATG
Source organism: Russula virescens (assembly GCA_003316435.1). Classification (NCBI taxonomy): domain Eukaryota; kingdom Fungi; phylum Basidiomycota; class Agaricomycetes; order Russulales; family Russulaceae; genus Russula; species Russula virescens. The sequence goes on along the minus strand of QFEY01003215.1, from coordinate 22,962 downwards.
TGTTTGGCTTGCAACACTCTGGCCTCGTTATGGGATGAATTCTGTGCTACAGCAGCATACCTCACAAAACTGACAGCCACTTCTTCCTTGGATGGGAGGACTCCTTACAAGTTATGGTTCGGACATCCCCTATCCCTTTCACACCTGTGTGAAATTGGTTGTAAGGCCTTTGCACTTATCATGACTCACAATCCGAAGCTCCTGCAGCATTCAGTTCCTTGTATCCTTATTGGATATGCCCCTCACGCTAAGGCCTACCGCCTGTGGAACCCTGCTTCTGGACAAGTCTTCAATTCCTTCCATGTGTCCTTTATTGAGCACTTGGACGATCTACCAGCTGACCTCCTCCCGGGCACGATTGTAAATGTGGATGATGGCAGCATCCCCCCATCCTGGGAGGCAGTCGCTTCTGGTAATATCAAACCCAATCCTTCTGTCATTCCTTCTGATTTCATTAACATTCCTTCTCCTACTTCTTTTTCTCCTAATTCTTATACTATACCTTCCACTTCTTCCGCTCAAACACCCATTACTTCTAATGTCCCTCAGAACTCTATGCCGAACCTTCCACCATTACCTTCTAATTCACCCACATTACTTCCTTCTTCTTCGACCATTACCCAAAACATTCCCACTTCTTCGAATTCTATTATGTCTACCGCTCTACCCCCCCCTGCACATGTCGACCCACCTGACCCACCTGCATGTGCTCCTTCTCCCGCGACTCCCTCTTTTTCTCCCCTCCCCGATCCTCCTTCTCCCCTCACACCCCTTCCCTCTTCCCCTCCTCCCCTGCATCATTCCTCCCACATACCCATCCTATACTCCTGAGTGATTACCAACAATGGCCTCCACCCTGATTCCTGTCTCTCCAGTGCTTTATCCGATGTCCATGCTTCCACACTCCGTCGAAAGGAGGAGCATGTCACCCATCGAGCTGGACAATCAGCCGACCACTCTGAAGCCTTCCTGTCAGAATTTGTCCCTCTCCGTGAAACTCACTATCTCATTCCCACTGACCTCATCCCAGACCATTATTCCTCCATTCTCTCCATCAAGGAAGCTCTCTCAGCCATTGCTGATGGCACCCTTGAACCCACCATCGACTCAGGCGACGACCCCTTTTGGGAGGAAGTGCTCGCTTCTCCGGAGCACAAATTCTGGATTGCCGGTGGCTGTGACGAGCTCAAAAGTCTGGAGGATCTCAAGGTCTTTGTTCTTGTCCCATGTGCTAGCGTTCCCCATGGCCAGCGACCCCTAAAAGGGAAACTGGTCTGCAAGTGTAAATGGGACGATACAGGGAAGATAGTTCAGTACAAGGTATGGTATGTAGCGAAGGGTTATGCCCAATGCTACAGAGTCGATTACGAAAAGACCACTGCACCAACAGTCTGTCTCGAATCCTTCCATTCACTCTTACACCTTGCCTCCTCACTTGACTGGGATATTCAACACTTCAACATAAAAACTGCCTTTCTTCATGGAGAACTTCTGGAGAGTGAAACTATGTACATGGAGCAGCCACCAGGGTTTGAGGCAGCTGGAATGGAGGATTGGGTAATGAAGCTGCTACAGAGTATCTATGGGATGAAACAGGCTAGTCAAGTCTGGAACAAAACATTTGACAGGGAGATGAGGAGACTAGGATTCGAGCGGCTTTCCAGTGAGTGGTGCATATATTGTCGAGAAACTCCCACCGGGATTGTCATATTCATCCTTCATGTGGATGACATCATATCAGCTGGCTTGTCTCACACCAAGAATGAACACTTTAAAGCTCAACTCAAGGCAAAATGGGACATCAGCGACTTAGGCCCAGTGAAGTTTGCCCTTGGTATTGCCATCTCACGAGATTGGGAGTCCAAAACCATTTCCATTTCCCAATCTGCCCTCATCAACTGCATTGTAGAACAATTCAATCAGCAGGATGCTCACCCAGTCGACATCCCCATAGTCATAGGGCTACAACTCCGTCGACCAGACAAATCTGTACCAACTCCACCTGAGATTCAAACATGGGCTGAACGCACACTGTATCGCTCATTGGTCGGGAGTCTCATATATGTTGCAGTTGGCACCTGCCCCAACATTGCATATGCAGTTGGTCGTCTGGCCTCCTTTCTCGACTGTTACAGGCCCGAGCATTGGGATGCTGCAATTCAAGTCATTTGTTACCTGAAGGGCACACGTTCACTATCCCTAGTCTTGGGTGGACAGAACCCATTCTCACTGAGTGGCTATTCCAATTCCGATTATGCCAACTGCCCAGACACTAGTCACTTGATCAATGGCTATTGTTTCTCTCTTGGCTCGGGCATAGTCTCCTGGGGCTCACGCAAACAGAAGACAGTTGCAGACTCCTCCTGTTACGCTGAATATATTGCCCTGCACGATGCGTCCCATGAAGTAGTATTCTTGAGAGAACTACTAAGCAGTCTCCACTTCCTTCCATCCACTCCCACTCCTATCCACTGTGACAACAATGCTGCATCCATACTATCTGAGGATCATGTATGGCACGCTCGAGTAAAACATATTCATGTCAAGTATCATCTTGTCAGGGAACTTGCATTGGAAGGGGAGTTGACTGTTACCTGTGTCTGTTCGGCGGACAATATTGCAGACATATTGACCAAGCTGCTGGGATGTGCAGATTATCTGCATTTGTGTCACTTGTTGGGGCTGCATATGGAAAAGAGTGTTTGAAATTATACAATAGAGACCACAGATTCTTCTTTATTTCAAAAGGGACCTTTCTTTCTTTCTTTTATTCCTTTTTTCCTCTACTAAAACTATGATATCCGATTGAGGAGGAGTGTTAGTACCAGTACATCACGTTATGATCATCGACACTCGGACATCTCATGTGACTTTAGCTACGAGTATATCTTCTTTTTCTTTCATCTTTTTCTTCCTTTTCCCTCAGTTCGTTTCTCTTCATTCTGAACTGAGGGTAAGTTGTTCTTGTAACTCATACACCATCCTATGTTTCTTACATTGTTGTAGTCACCCCACGTCAGGTAGATATCAATAAATTAGTTTGTTTCTCTTCATTCCGAACTGAGGTCACCCTGCATCAGAACTAATAGGAAGCCGAGTCCAATGGATGGTGACCTGGTACTTATTAATAATCAAACGCATTAACAGGCCTCAGGACATCGCATGAGATGTGTCACTCAGTTCAAGCCCAATGACATCCAGCAGTGGGAGGTTGTCGGGCTTCTCTTTGCAGATATTCATGAATTGTGGTAAGAATTCCCGATCATAGCTAGAAGGAAATAGGCTAAGAATCAAGCATGTAAAGACATAAATCTGGAAGATGTACCAGAATTTACCCTTCTGAGTGTTTACAAGTTTTGGACTCTTGATACCGTTGGGGTATGTGATACAGTAGATGTCTTCTATATAGCGAGCAGTAGTGACAGCAGAGGACAAAGGAGGAGTGATGTTGGCATTGATGGCCATCTGAAGATCTGTTCCACAGAAATATGTGGCGGACATGATGGTGATGATTTGGCGATGGCAGGATGTGCATGGGTGATGGAAAGTGGCAAGCAGGGGACTTGTCGCAGGCGGTGCATCGAATGTGGGTAGTGTAAGTGGGGACTTTCCAGAATAAAACAAGTCGGGTTTGGGTGATGTAAGTATATGTTGGCTCAGAGCAGTGTGAAATGAGCAGCAATTGGGGTGCACCAAAAAGGTGTCGCAGTGTTGCAGTTGTATGGCAATTGTAATATTGCGCTGCCTAGCAAAATTAATGAGCTTAAATCTGAAGAAAAAGTCATATGAAAGATAGCGCACCAATAATGTCTGAGGGCTCCTGCTGGGGTGCTGCCTGAGAGCAACCCTCAACGTGGTTGCTTCTCATGCTCTTCAGGTGTGGATGCCTATTGGGTGATGCCCAAAGGACCTTCAAAAGCAAGTAAATACCAGCTCGCAGTAAAGCCCACAGGCATTGCAGCTCAGCTCATCGTTGAACCCTCGACATCAGAGGGGTGTATGGGTGGTACTACGATTGGAGAACTTAGCCTTGACGCCTCTGGGGGTGTTGTTGCTATTTACGCCTGACAAGGGGGCAGAGGTCAAGGTGTTGGTCACTGTTGTGCCAGGGCCAGAGGAACGTGTTGTCACACCTTGAGTGTGGGCGCTATGTCACTGAGCATAGGTCTTAACGAGTTGTTGGAATACATAGGTGTACCGCTACAATGGACAAGCATTGAGGGAGAAACAATCTGCCCCTGTTGTGAGGCGCATCGAGCGAAATAGGCTTGAGATAAGGCAGGGTGGTGGTGTTTGAATGCCTCACACTTCATGCTGACTCATTGCCGAGGTCTATCTCCATTGCCAGGTCCAGCTAGCATGTGTGGGGATGAGGCTCTGTTGTCGTCGAGACAGGAGTGTAGGAAGGAATGGGCCATGCCTCGGAGCAGTCGCCTGGCTCCATGAGGAAATTGAGGCATTCATCGAGTGGCTCGATCGTCAGGCAGACAATGTCCAATGAATTGGAGCTCACAACCTGGTCACGGAATCGCAGGCCACAGCCCCCTTGGCTGGAGCCGTGACAAACATGACAATGAGTAGGGACTGTAGAGTACTACATATACAGGACTGTGCTTGCTATATAGTATTAGGAAGTTACTCTGCTATTTTTTGCAATCTCGGCAGAGTCGGCACCTCCTTCGCCTTGGCAGGTGATTGTTGACCACATTCAAGCTGTGACAAATTTAGACTTTAGGGAAGCAAATTAGTGGCCTGTGAAGGGGGCCAGGAAAAGCAAAAGCAGTACAGATGGCCTGGGATGGGCAGGGTTAGGGTGTAGCATGGGTATGGGCCAACCTGTGGTATACACCCCACAGGTTTGATGGGTATGGGTACAGGTGCTGAAATGTGCTACCTGTGGCACACCATACCCATTTTGGTGGTGTCACAGGTATTGACAGTGTCTCAAGTTTCTTCCTGCTCACAAATAAAATTTCATCTTTTGCTTGCCAGTCACACCAATAGAAGATAAAAGAGTTTCTTAATTTTGCAGACAGTAGACTACAAATACATTCAACCCCTGTATTAATGTGCCCTGCATGTCACACATTCATTGTACCCCTGTGAGTTCTGTGCAATCCATGTGCTGTTCATTCACTGTGCCTCATTGCACCATTTGTTGCAACTTGCCTTTGCATGCTGTTGCACCATTTGTGTTGTACCATGCCCCATTGTTGTGCCTTGTTACACCATTCATGAGTCGCATGTTCTTGCACTGTGAGTTGCATGCTATTGCAGCACTTGTTGCCTCATTTTGGTGTTTGTTCACTGCACCTTGTTGCACTGTTCATTGTGCCATTCATTGAGCCTTGTCTTCATGTGTCATTGCACCCCATTTTTGTGTGTTGTTGTGCCTTGTTTTTATGTGTTATCATGCCTCATTTTTGTGTGCCACTGTTTGTTTGTTGCACCTTATCTTTGGGCCATTTGTTGGGGCTCATCATGGTGTTTGCTGCATGTTGTTTACCATCTGTTGTGCACCATTTCATACCATTCATTGTGTCCCATTGTCATGTGTGTCACATCTGAGTTGTGTTGAACACACAAATGAAGCAAGTACAAACATAGGTAAATAGTGTGTCATGAGACACAGCACAGCTGCACATAAGGCCAAGTGGTCCATGCACATGCCTGGGGTATATAAACCCCCCTATCAGTGTCTGATTTACTCTTCAGCTGGGCTCACCCCAGCTCTTTTCTTGTTTTATGTTGCTTTAATTTATGGTAGTAAATAGTGTACATAAATTAATATAATACTTTTCCTTCCTTATTAAGAGTTGTATGCCACAGTGTGAGTGGTATACCACAGTGTCAAGACACTGCAGTCACAATGGATAACCTGCAGGTATAGTGTGAGGATGGATACAGTGTGATGGGTCATGGGTGCAGTGTTGGTGAGGACACCCATGGTGTGACCTATGCTACACCCTAGGGAGGGGTGTTAAGGCTACAGTGGGCTTTGGATTAGAGAGCTTGCAAGAATGAGGTCAAGTGTGTCACAATAGTGGATGGCACAGCGCCTGAGTGCTTGCATGTCTGGCAGGACTTGTTACGTCGGGCCCTATGCTCGAAAGGACTTAGTACATACACTCATTAGCCTACTGAATATACAGTCTTTAGTCTTCTCTCAGACAGCACTATTTTAGCACCTCATACACCCAATTAGTTAGTCCCTCATTAGTCGACCATTGACAGGTGTCGATGCCCACACTCCTTAGAATACCAGACTCCAGTATATAGTTGCATTGAGTTTCCCCTCGATGCCTTTCCCTCAGTTCTCATGCATCTGCATGCCGTGACTGAGGTGAGATCCATATGTTACTTTCCCTGGCATCCCATACTGATACTGTAGTAGTACATTGCATTGTGTCTGCTACAGGTGAATAGATAGAGTTCTCATGCATCCGTGTGCTGTGACTGAGTACATTGCATTGTGTCTGCTACAGACTGACCTCCTGGCACTCACTCAAACTGCTTGTCCCATTGCTGCTATCTGTCCATAAACTATAGGTTATGGGCCCTGCGTCTACCACTGCAAAGAATACTACTGCCTCTGCCTTGACTGCCTCTGCCCCATCTGCTCCTGCTCCACCTGACACTACTCCTATGTCAACCTCTAACACCAGCTCAAATTCCATTGAGCAGCTGCCTGCAAATATCCCTTGCCTTGAACCCAATGGCACCAATTGGGCCATATTCCTCATGTGCTTCAAGGAGGCCATGCAGGCCTCACGCTGCTGGCCTTACTTTATTGGCACCACTAAACATCCGGTCCCTGCGAACATGGACAACATCACAAGTGAGGAAAACAAGGCCATGGATGCCTGAGATTACAAGGACCTCATCGTGAGGTATCTCCTGTTGCAGCAGCTTCCTGACATGATCGCCATCTGCCTTAGCCATTACAACACAGCTAAGGAATGCTGGGATAAGGTCAGTGAGGAGTACATGGCCAAGAGCACTTATGCTCAAAACAATCTTGAGCAAGCCTTTCTTAAGATATGTTGCACAAAGGGGGCAGACATCTGCACCTTCCTGGGTGGCCTCCAGTATAAGCACAAGGAGCTTGCGGCCGCTGGAGTCAACATTACCAACCATGACTACCAGCAGACAGTCCTCCGCAGCATCCCAGACGAGCTTGCCAAGTTCGCCTTGGGACTCCTGTCATCCATGCACATCATCAACCCATCAGCCACCATCAACACCAATACCCTCATCAACCACATTTGTGAGGAGTCAGAGCAGCTGAAGAACCGGCACGGCTAGGGATCAGCAAGGGTATGGGTCAACCCATGGTATTGTGACCACAGGTTGCACAGGTGCAGGTACGGTTGTAGCAAATCTATTACCGCATTAATACCGTACCTGTGACCCGTAGTCGCGGGTACCGCGCAATTCCGGTCGCGGGTTACGGGCAATGCCGAGTAGCCCTCAGCCACACGTCCAAACCGGTTTTCGTCACGCTAGCGTGACTGGTGACTTATGCACAACTCGCGTCAGCGGCGTGCCACGCAATGACTCTACGTTTATCCACGACAGCCACGACCATTGACGCAGGACGACCCGAAAACGACAATGACAAGGACGCCGATGGCCCGACGACAAGTGAACGACAACGGTATGACTACAACACGGGAACGACAACAACACGAGGAACAACAACAATACGCGGAACGACAACACAACAACGACACGGGAACGATGATGACGACACGACAAGCACCCGAACCCGAACGCACGCAACGCAGACCCGAACGCCGCAAATGCCACGCCACGCCCAACGGAACACAAACGCGAACACGAACTCGAACTCGAACCCGAATGCACGCAACGCAAACTCGAATGCTGCAAACATAACGCAACGCCCAACGGAACGCAAATTCAAATTCGAACCCGAACGCCGCAAACGCAACGCCACGCCCAACGGAACACAAACGCGAACACGAACACGAACCCGAACTCGAACCCGAACGCACGCAACGCAAACTCGAATGCCGCAAACACAACGCAACGCCCAACGGAACGCAAATTCAAACTCGAATACGAACTCGAACTCGAACTCGAACTCGAACGCCGCAAACGCAACGCAACGCCCAACGCAACCCAAATGCAAACTCGAATATGAACACGAACCCGAACCTGAACGCACGCAAGGCAAACACGAACGCAAGGCAAACGAAAGCACACAAACTTGAATGCCACAAAATGCAAACCCGAACACCGCAAAGGCAACGCCACGACCAACGGAATGCAAACGCGAACGCGAACGCGAACGCGAACACGAGCCCAAACAATAACCCGAACCCAAACGCCGCCAACATATGTGCCAATGCAATGCCAACGAGACTGGCGCAAATGTAGTGGTCATTAGTAGCTACACAAGCATGTATACTATACCTAGTATTCGTAGTTGTAGTTACTGTAATGGAATGTACCGCGGTGTTTAACACACCGCGGTTTTTTGGGTATACCACGGGTTAAACCTGCTTCTGCAGGTAGAGTGTGCTGTACGGGTGCGGTGTCAAAGGTGACGGGTACAGTGTGTCAAAAAAAACCCGAGGTGTCACCCGTGCTGATCCCTAGGCACGGCAAGGACCAACAGGGGAGAGAAGGCAGCAAGTGTGAAGGCCAGCAGGATGAGGCCCTCACAGCCACTGGCAACAAAGGCAGAAGTGATGCAAGGGCAAGTGCCACAACTGTGGCAAGGCTGGACACTGGGTGCAAGAGTGCTGCTTGCTGAAGAAAGAGGAGAGCAACGGCATACAGACCACGCAGGCGTCAACCAGTGCACAGGTCAAGACAGAGAACAAGCCCATAGGCTCTGCAAACACCATTGTCCACAACTTTGAGGGCGATGGGTTCTGGTTGGCTGAGGAGGAGGAGGACCTTGCACAAGTTATAGGTGCAGAGCCAAATCCGCTGCTAGATGAAGCAGAGTCAGCTGACAAAACCGAGAGTGCAGAAGAGTACTTCGCATGGAGCAGACCCATCGACTGGGTGGACAAAGAGGGGGAGGACTGGCTATTTGAAGAGGAGCTTGCCAGTGCCATCATCACACCAGCAGATGAGGTCGACACCCCACGAGTTGAGCTGTATGACTCTGGGTCCACAAGACACATTAGCCCCTACAAACATGACTTCACAACTTACCAGGCTTTGTCCCCACCCATCTATCTGAACACTGCAAACCAGCAGCGTTTCCCTGCCATTGGCACCAGCACCTTGGCCATCTGCATCCCAAATGAAGGCACAATGTCAAGGCTCAACTTGCACGACACCTTGCATGTGCCATCCATCACCTACATGCTCATGTCAATCGGAGCACTCGACAAGGAGGGCTACCATGCCCATATCAGAGGGGGAGTGATGGAGCTTGTTGACCCCAACAGTGACCAGATCAGCCACGTCCAGTGCACGCAGCACTGCCTCTACAAAGTTGTGCACAGGCACAAGTCAGCCCATGCTGCCGAACTCCTGTCTGCAATGGAGTTGCACCGCCACCTTGGGCACATCACTGTCACCAGCGCCTGCAAGCTAGTCAAAAGCAGGGCCATCACCGGGATCGACCTGGATCTGTCCTCACAAGAACAGGACTGCAAGGCATGCATATTCACACGCGCCACCTGCCTGCCCATCTCGAAGCCCGTCACCAGCACCCCAGCTCAGAACTTCGGAGATAAGGTCCACATGGACATCTGGGGGCCCGCAACCATCACCACATGGCAGGGCTGGCATTACTTTGCCACATTCACAGACAGTGCCACTTGCTTCACCATCATCTACCTGCTGAGGACAAAAGATGAGGCACTGGAAGCATACAAGTCCTATGAGGCATGGGCACTCACACAGCAGCACTGCAAGGGCATCAAGGTCTTGCATTCCAACCATGGCAGCGAGTATTTGAGCTGCATGTTCGACCAACACCTGGCTACAGTGGGCACTGCACACAAGCTGACAATGCACAACACACTGCAGCACAACAGAGTCACCGAGCACCTCAATTGGATGCTGCTCGAATGGGTCCATGCCCTCACGTATCAGAGCAGCCTGCCCAAGACCTTGTGGGGCAAGGCACTGCACCACGCCACCTGGCTGAAGAACTGGATGGCCACACACATGCTCGATGGAAAGATACCGTTCAAGGCACTGTACAGCCATGCACTGGACCTCTCAAACCTGTGGCTGTGGGGCACGAACGTGCTAGTGCACAACGCCAATGGCTCAAAGCTAGACACATGCGCACATGAGGTGCGCTGGCTAGGCTTCGATGTGGATGCCTGTGCACACCATGTGTACTGGCCCAGGCCCAGCAACATCACTGTCAAGCAGAACATCTATTTCAGGACATCAGAACAGCTTGAGAGGGAGGAAGAAACCATACCAACCATGCAGAGCAAGCAGCCTGCTGCCTCAAGTACCCCCTCAACTTCTGCACTGCCGACACTGCCCGTCATGCCAACCATCTCCGAACCGCCAGCTGCAGCACCGCCCACTCCCACCAGCCAGCCAGTGCTGCCATGCAGATCTGAGTGCCTCAGGAAGCCCTCCCACATTGTCTGTGACCTACAGTCCAGCAAGGGCATCAGCTCTGCATGCAGTGCCGACCCAGCATTTGCATCAGGCCTGCAAGTCCCTGGATCATTCGCTGAGGAAGCAGAGGAAGCAGGGGGAGCATGGGCCATCATAGACAGCCTGCTCAAGCTGCTGCAGGACTACCCAGGTCTTGAGCAGGCATTCATGGCAGAAATGGTGGACTCAGAGGCCTTGGAGCCACACACACTTGCTGAGGCCAAACAGAGGCCAGACTGGCTGCTGTGGGAGAAAGCCATTGAGGAGGAACTGGCCACATTGAAAGCAGCTGGCACTTGGAGGCTGGAGGAGGCACTGCTGGGAGCAAATGTCATCAGGTCCAAATGGGTCTTCAAGGCCAAGAAGGATGCTGCAGGGAATATTGTCTGCTATAAAGCCCAGCTCATTGCCCAGGGATTCAGTCAGATAGGGGGAGTCGACTACAACGACACCTATGCACCGGTAGCCAAGCTAGCATCCTCGTGCACCATCATTGCGATGGCCAATCACCTCAGCCTAGAGCTTCACCAAGTGGACATCAAAGGGGCATACCTCAACGGGGTCCTCAATGATGATGAGGTGCTGTATATGCAGCATCTGCCTGGTTACAAGGCATCTGATGCAGCCGAGCATGTGTTGCGCTTACTCAAGGTGCTCTATGGACTCAAGCAGGCAGGCTGGCACTGGTACCAGGTACTACACTCCATCTTCTTTTCTCTTGGGTTCAAGCAGTCTTCCATCAATCAGGCAGTCTTTTTCAAGGTTGTCCAGCATAAGGGGGAGCTCACAATTGTAGCAGTGCATGTAGATGACTGCACAATTGCCGCCACCACCATTTGCCTCATTGAGGAGCTCAAGGAGGGCCTGCACAAGCACATTGAGGTCACAGACCTTGGTGCACTGCATTGGATGCTCGGCATCGAGATCAAGTGTGATCGTGAGGCCAGCACCATGCACCTGTCACAGTGGGCCTACATCAACTCCATCCTGCAGCGGTACAACCTCAATGGCCTCAAGCCCCTCTCCTCGCCCATGGACACCCATGTCCGCCTCACCAGCAAGCAGGCACTGTCGACTGCAGCCAAGTTTGCAGCCATGTGCAATGTGCCATACTGCAAGGCAGTTGGCACACTCAGCTGGGCTGCACTCACCACCCGTCCCAACATTGCATTTGCCATCGCCACTGTCGCCAGGTTTGCAGCCAACCCTGGGCCTATCCATTGGGAGGCTGTAAAGCGGATCTTCTGCTATCTTGTGGGCACATGCAACCTCTGGCTCTCGTATGGTGAGAGCAAGCGCACCCTTATCAGGTACACGAACGCAGACAGCAGCATGGCAGAAGACAGGTGTGCCATATCTGGGTACACATTCCTCATCAACAGCAGCACCATTTCCTGGTCGTCCAAGTGACAGGAGATTGTCTTACTCTCTACAATGGAGAGCGAGTATGTCATGGCCATGCATGGCATGAAGGAGGCACTGTGGTTGCACAGCCTCCTCTCCAAGGTCTTTGGCAAGCTCTCTGACCCTACCACCATGTTCTCCGATAACCAGTCAGCCATCGCGCTCACACGCAACCATCAGTACCACACCCAGACCAAGCACATCGATGTGTGCTACCATTGGATCTGCTGGGTCATTGAGCAGGGCTCCCTGCACCTCATTTATTGCCCAACCAATGAGATGGTTGCCAATGCACTCACCAAGGTGCTGCCATCCATCAAGGTGAAGCATTTCGCTGCAGGACTTGGACTGCACACAAAATGAGGGGGAGTGTTGTGATAGCAGACAGTGCAGTGCCTGAGCGCTCACATGTCTGGCAGGACTCGTTATGTCGGGCCCTATGCTCGAAAGGACTTAATACATATGCTCATTAGCCTACTGAATATACAGTCTTTAGTCTCCTCTCAGACAGCACTATTTTAGCACCTCATACACCCAATTAGTTAGTCCCTCATTAGTCAACCGTTGACAGGTGTTGATGCCCACACTCCTTAGAATACTGGACTCCAGTATATAGTTGCATCAAGTTTCCCCTCGATGCCTTTCCCTCAGTTCTCGTGCATCCACATGCTATGACTGAGGTGAGATCCATACATTACTTTCTCTGGCATCCCATACTGATACTGTAGTAGTACATTGCATTGTGTCTGCTACAGGTGAATAGATAGAGTTCTCATGCATCCACATGCTGTGACTGAGTACATTGCATTGTGTCTGCTACAGACTGACCTCCTGGTGCTCACTCGAACTGCTTGTCCCATTGCTGCTATCTGTCCATAAACTATAAAGTGGACCCTAGCAAGCTATCAGAGGGAGAAGAGGGAGTAGACACACTTGCTCTTCAATCTCTGAGAACACAACTTGGTACAGGAGAATAAGAATAGGCTATATCCTGATTCACAATGTCCCAAGTATGCACACTATTGATCAGATGTGATATGAGTGAAAGATACCTGAATCAAAGTCCAATTAGTAGAGAAGCTAGTGACATGCTTGCTTAACACTCAAGCTTAAGCAGTATATACCTGTGCCTTTAAGCAGGTAGACTAGAAGAGTCTTGAGGGAGCTGGGAGTGGACAAAAGACTCTGACACAAGATAAACAAGAGGAGAAGGGGATGGATATATGGCAATCCCTTATCCTCTCAATCAACAGTGTGAAAGAAGCTGCAAGTTGAGAATTAAGTTGAGCTTAAGGCTCAACTTTGTGCAGGAGGTCTCTTATATACAGGAGGGATTGTAATACTAAGAGTACCAATCCTAGGGTTCAGAACACAACTTGAACACTGCCCATAAGTACAGGAATCATCAGGAATGAGTCAGGACAAGTCACAAGTGTTATGTGCCTGGCCTCTTATCTCGTGATCCGATGTATGATTACTCTCCCGCTTACTGATCGCTGACTCGTTGCCTATTCGTTGATGACTCATAATTCACTCCCGCTTACTGATCGCTGACTCATTGCTTATCCGTTGATGACTCATGACTCTCTCTCCCGCTTACTGATCGATGACTTGCTGATATACGTTTCGGAATGTTCTGGAAAACTGTAGTAGTATATAAAGAGACGCCTGTACTCACTCCAAGCCTTAAGCTTGTGTTATTTGAAATACACACTATTGTCTCATCATTGTTCTTGTGCACCACTGAAGGCCCTCCTCATCTCCTCAGCATTTACTCTTGAACTTGTATTAAGTTACAAGTCACTCAAAGTCTATTGATTGGACTATAAGCAATCAACTTCAGTGTTGCACCATGTCCCGGACCTATCCGGACCGGTCACCTTCCTAATTAGGCATGACACGACTTTACCCGGAAACTCTCTAACTACCTGTACCCTATTAGGCTTGCTATTGCAAGTAAAGCCCCAGACAAGGCTTTATCAACAAGCACAGCCAATAGTACAAGGATCCTCAGGTAATCCAGAGAACCTCATAGGGACATATCAAGCTTGTACAGTAACCAGAAGGGGTCAGGATGCATATAGTAAAAATTTCACATATGCCAAGTCTTCCAGAGCATACTAAGAGTCTGTCTATGACACTTGATGATGATACTTACTTTTCATACTTGGAAGCCCTTGAACCTACTTGGTATTCTTAATGTGCCCACCCTCTGCTCTGTCACTGTGTATTTACAAATTGTAGAGGTAAGTATAAATAATGACCAGACAAGAATGATGAAGAAGCCTATGATGATGGAATATTCATGTGAGAAACAGCATTAGCATCTGGCTCCAGTGTCCTGACAATGCCAACATTTGACATCTATTGTTCACCAACACACCCAACATTACTCAACATTTTTTCATGTAAAAAACAGCCACAAGGATCTGCCTTTCAATTTTTCATGTCACAGTCATCATCACACTCACATTCAACTTGCCACCCTTGCATTCAACTTGCCATCCTTACACTTAACTTGCCACCATGGATCCTCTCGTCATGCTGGTTCTAAAGTTGATGGAGCTTGAGTTCACACTTATCTTATGTAAGTGATGCCTTCCTTTAATCTTTTTCCATTTATTAGGGTGTAGCACAGGTAAGGGTCAACCTGTGGTAAATAGCCCACAGGTTTGACAGGTACAGGTATAGTGTCCAATATCTGCTACCTGTGGCTAGTGTTCTGCATGGGTGACACCATGGGTAAATTCTGATACACTGTACTTGCACCTGTTAACACTGCACCTGTTTGCACACCGTACCCACAGTAGCAGGTTTATACCATGGTATACTTAAAAAACCGTGATGTCAATATTGAGACCACAGTACATTTCATTACATGTAGCTACAAGTAAAATACTAGTTAATATTATACATACATGTGTAGCTACTGATGCTGTACTATGTCTGACATGCCATGAAATACAAAATTCACATTCAAAAAAAAGATCTTGAGGCACTGGTGCAGTTGTTGATGCCATAACAGTTGCTGCTATGTGTGTGATGTTGGCTGCTCTTGTGCAGCAGTGCGATTGCTGACTTGCTGCTGTTGATGTTGCTGCTGATGCTGCCATTTCCTGATGCATGCAAGGTTTTCACACTTGGCTGTTCAGATATGCCATGCCATGTGTTCATGAAAGTTGCGTTGAGGCAGCCTATTCAAGCAAGTAAGTGTGCCATCAATGCACTGAATGTTTGCTCCTTACCTGTAATGATAATGCCAAGGCAGCTCAAAGGGCAGGATGGTGGAGTGATGACCATGGCAGGTCTGGCTGGCTCGACCAGGGAGAAGGTGGGAGAGGGTCCTGTGGGAGGTGAAACCCACTGCTGAGAAATGTCTGGATTGCAATATATGGTATTTCTTGAAAAAGTAGGAAAGGGTAAGTTTAAGGTTGATGCAAGAAAGCCAGACCAGTGAAAGCTTACCTGGCCATCAGTTGTTCAAGAAAACGACCTTGGGACTCGTTATTATTGCTAGAGGCAGTAGGTCCGGAATGATTGGAATGGCCAGAATATGTTGGAACCTGTGGGGGACACATAGACCCAAAGAGA
The DNA here is from genome assembly GCA_003316435.1 of Russula virescens. Taxonomy (NCBI): domain Eukaryota; kingdom Fungi; phylum Basidiomycota; class Agaricomycetes; order Russulales; family Russulaceae; genus Russula; species Russula virescens. The sequence goes on along the minus strand of QFEY01003215.1, from coordinate 7,359 downwards.
GGAGCATGCTTTGTCTTGTATAATCAGACATGATTGTGTTTGGAGGGGTGTTAGTGGATGTGGTCTTCCTCAAGTGCACAGAAACATTACCAACATTGAACTTTTCTGGCAATGAAGTGAATGTGAGGCTAGAGATGAAGGTCAGGGACTGACAGTAGGTCTGATTGCAGCTACATGGCAGTAGCTTCAAGAGTGGGATGGCAGAGGGATAACCACTAGGGAATGGCACGGGTTGGGGTACCCCGTGCGGGTTGCGGGTGTGGGTATCCACGGGTGCGGGTACGGGTCGTAAATCTCAGACCCGTAACCTGTTACCTACCCATCAGTAAGTTACTAGCACACAAGAATATAAATTTCAATAACTCAATAATAATTCATCTACATCTATTTAAATTTATAGTACAACATAAATAACAAAATAAGAATTGGGGGAAACCCAGCTTGATTGAAAGGAAACGGTAATGGGAGAACTTATATACCCGCAGGCATGTGCACAGACCATTTGGCCCTGGTGTGTAACTGCTGTGTCATTTTGTGATGTTTTGTTTACATTCATTTGCACATGCTTCATCCACTTGCCACTCAGCCTTGATATGATACAGCCATGTCACAACATCCTCTCACTCCGACTCTTGCATGCAAAGATGGTACATAATGGCACACAATGATGGCACACGGCGTGCAGCGACCGCACACAGCAACTGTGCAAAACAACCACACGCTAACGACCACGAGCACACAATAACCTGCACGCAAACGACTGCAAGCACACAACGACTATGTGCAACGATGGCACACAATGACTGCGCGTAACGGTAGCATGCAACAACCTTGCCCAACGATAGTGCATAACAAACACACGTAACGACCGTGCACAATGAAGGCGCACAACGACTGTGCAACCAACACATGCAATGAAGGCGCATGACGACTGCACAATGAACCCGCACAACTACTGCAGGCAACAAAGGTGCACGACAACCGTGCAATGAATGCACACAACTACCGTGCGCAACAAAGGCACACGACGACCATGCAACCAACGCACACAACCAATGCATGCAACGAAGGTGCACGACGACCGTGCAATGAATGCATGCAACTACCGCGTGCAACGAAGGCGCACAACGAAGGTGCACATTGACCGTGCAATGACTGCTCACATTGACTGCACTCAACGATAGCACGCCACAACCGCGCGTAAACAATCCCATGAACAATGAGGGCAGGACAACCAACAGAACGAGAGGATAGATAATTTGTATTTCTTAGACACAGAATAGAACATTGATATGATACATTGTGAAGCTGAGCACTTGGTGAATACCCACATAGGTACTGATACCTGCGGCAACCTGAGGCACCCGTTGTGTTATAACCCACGGGTTGACAGGTAAATACCCGCATGGGTGCAGGTACGGGTTGAAGTTGTGGTACCCGTGGGAGTACCCGTGCCATTGCCTAATGACCACAGTGGGTCCAGCTGGCATGGTGGCAACTGACCCAAAACAAGATGAGATGAGGCAAGATGATGAGAACACAACATGCTGCAGTAACTCAACCTGAACAAGTGCAGGCACATGCTCAAGGCATCATTGCTGCAAGTCAGATGGATCAGGGCAAAGAAGCCTGTGTCTTGATGCCATGAGATACTGCAGAAGAAGGGCCCACAATGGCCACAGCCATCGAGAATGGGTATGACTGAGTGCACCCAGCCGCTCTGAAAGATGCCACTGAAAGGCATGCTGAACATCTTAAAGGCAATGGGCACTTGCAAGCCCAGAATGAAGCCCCCTGGGAGGTATTCCACAAGACAATGAGGCCTAGTTGAGGCCAGATGAGTGGAAACGGTGGGTACCACTAATGAACCCCATTCCATTATGAGTTTAGGGTCAGCATATGGACCAAAATTGAGGGAAAAGATCTGATGAGGACAGGTGAGACAAAAAAGATACAGAAAAGAAAATGAGACTCACCTGTAAAAAAACCCATGGAATACCTGTTGCAGGTACAGTTTATCATAGTGCAGCAGAATGCAACACCACACCCATATCTGTCACACCTGTGACCATAACACCGCAGGATTACCTGCACCCATGCAGATCCTTACCTGTGGTACACTGTACCTGTTTTGGCAGTGTCTTGGGTTAATCCCACTTGCTGATGAAAATTTTCACTTGGCCATTATTACACCCTCTGCCATCTTTTTTTCTTGCCCCCAACAAGCATGGACAGTGAATTTCTGGACCTATTTAAGCTCCCCATCTTTGGCTCTGGTGTTGACACTTTAACTCCCCCTCAAAACACTGAGGGATTTATCAAGTTGTGGTCAGCTGCTGTGGCTCAGGACTGTGCTATGTTGACCTCTTTGCATTCCCCATCTATGCTTTCATTCCATTCCTCCCCTGCTGCACTTGGTTCCAGTGCCACATGTACTGTAAGGAGTGTATGCACTGTAGCCTTGGAAATGAGCTCATATGACCTCAGCCTTACAGTCTTCTGAGCCTGAGCCCAAGTCTCCTGCCTTGAATCATTGTTGTGCCTTGTGCCATGCCTTACTCACCCACCTTCACCCCATCTCCTCAATCAACCATGCCTCTCCCTCACCTTCCTCTGCCTCACCATCTATTGCCATCTCTTGTATCTATTTACTATTGCCTCAGCTGTTAAGTACTCAAGTCATTAGCACCCCTCCTATGCCACCCTCATAGTCAGGCAGAAACCCAGTTGGGTATGTGCCCCATCCATATACAAACATGGTTCCATCTTGTCCCTTGTAGTCACTTTTGAGGACCCAGATGGCAGCAAACTCAGCAAGCTGCTTGCAGAGTGCTACCTATACTCATTCAGGCACAGGGCCTCTGTAAAGAAGTGGAAGCAGCATGCAAAAAGCACCAAAGGCAAATTCTCCCTAGGCACTGCCAAGCATAACCAAGGCAGGGATCCAGAGAGTGATGAGGACATTGAACTCATACTCCAACAGCCACTGACAGCTTCCCCCTTCACCCCAACTAATGACACCCTTGCAACAACACCACCAACTATAGCCCAAGCTGCAAAGAGCAAAGCTGCCACATCTGCATCAACCACAGCAGCTGTCAACACCAGAGCCAAGCAACCAACAAGATGGACCTGCAACATGAAGACCTAGAGACCATAGCAAGACCAAGGTCAACCTGCCCTTGCCAAGAGTGGCTGTAGGGAGTAGCAATTTAGACATGAAGGTGTGCAGCACTATAATGGACTCAGTAGGTTACAATACATAGTCCATAGGGTAGATCGTGGCATTGTAAAGCATAGATTTCATAACTCTCTAACTGTGTACATACATTCTGCATAGTCCTACATGGGGTTCTGTACTCTGAGGCAGACACTAATGGAATCAAAAAAAAAAAAAATCTTTCACTACCTCAAGATCTACTTTCTCTTCTTAGAATACCTACTTTACCTTAAAGGGATACACTGCCCTCAGAAGGTCAGTCACCAGTCTAGAGGAATCAAGGCAGCCTCATTTATGATCATTAGGGAACAATGCCCTGTATCAAGATAGGACTCGAACCAGATGATCCCCAAACTTATCTGTGGACTCTAAGCATAGTGTTGGAATGCAACAGATGTGATAGGTCACAATGTAGTCACATGACCTATGATATACATATGGACATGGATTCTTATCTCTTCCCTCAGCTAGTTTGTTAATACAACTGCTGAGGGGTAAGTTATGCATCACACTACAGCCTGCATACATCCACTAATAATGTATCAGTTCTATCATTCAGGTACATACAAAAGCTAGTTTGTTAATACAACTGCTGAGGGTTCTATCATTCAGATTTTAATAGGTTATGGGCCTTTCCCCCACTTTGTAAATGACAAAGTACCTCTCTGGACTCCCTCTTTTTTTCTTGTGCTTTCACTATATCTTCAGGTCGTTCTTCTCCCATACTTTGCAGTTAGTTTGACTCTCCAGCTCTTATCAGACTACCTCTTTCACAATCTGGCTCTCTGCCACCTATGCTGCTCCCCTCTCTTGCTCCTCTTGGCACTGCTCTTGTCCCTGCTGGGGATAATTCTGTTGGGGTGAACCCCCAATCTTCCAGTTTCATCCCTGATGACCCTTTACTCACCATCCAATTTCTCAACAATCCAAATTGGCCTTCCAATCTGCACCTCGATTGATTGAAGTCCAACTGGGAAGACTGGCACCTTTGTCTGAAACTCATCTGCAACTGTCAAGGCTTCATGGACTGGCTTGACCCCTCTTTTCCCCCTCTGGGTCCATATGCCAGGCTGCCAGCAGCCATGCTCACTGTGTGTGAGAGCTCAATGATCATTCAATCAAAGCATTCATCTTCACCAACATATCCCATGTGGACTACAAGGCTGTTTGCCATCTCACTAGTGCCCACAGTGTCCTCACCACCCTTTGCCAATGACATAAGAATCTTGGGAACTATACCCAACTTATGCTGATTAGAAAATGCATGCTCATTGACTTCTGGCCTGATGTCCCATTGAGCCAAACCCTGGAGGAGATCAACATTATATATTTGAAAATCAAAGCAATCAGTCCTATTGACCATAACTGTTATGAACACCCAACTTTTTTCTTTCCTTCTTTATCTTGTCTTGCTTGTACTCATTGTTTCCTGCTTGCTTCACCCAGTCGAGTTAGCTATTATATATTACCCCTCCATTTCCCCAGATGATTCATGTTAACTGCCTCACCTCTGGTGACTCATTCTGACTCCTCCATTCTTACACATAGCTTTCCTGATTCTGTCATGTTCCATGTGATTCCATCTGACTCCCTTGATGTCTTGGCATGATTGATGCAGCTGTTGTATGTACTATTATTAGGATATGACTCCTTCATACAGCCTCATCTAGTTAGGTATATAAGAGTGCCCTAGGTAGCTTGTAACCCTAGACCTATCTTAGTTACCTTCCTGCAATCTCAGCATCATATCCTCCTCTCTCCCAGTTCTAAAGCTTAGAGGCACCCTTCCTTTGAAGGCCCCTCTTTCTCTATACTAGTGCACTTGTCATTGCACTAAGTGAGTTGCCCTTGTGGTGATAGACTAAGGTCTACAACTTGTCTACCAGCACCAACCAGAACAGGGGTTGGTAACTTGCCATCAGCATGGGCCAGTTCCTTTAGCTATAAAGGCAATGCCATCGGGCTCACCTGAGTGACATACCTTTTAAGGTAGTACCAGGGACATCACCACAGTTGTCACCATCCACCTCTGTTATACATCTAGAACCTCTGCTTTTGGGATGTTACAAAGCCAACAAGAAGTTGTCTTGTTTGGGGTATTCCAAGACAAGACTTCTTCTTGCTGCCAGTTATCATCTCTATCACTGTCAGTCATGCCTGCATGCACAACATGGCTCAGGTCAAGCACAGAAGCCCACAGGAGCTTTACAATGACCAACTTAAGAGCACCTTCATTGTCAACACTCTGGGGAAGAACTTTGACCAGCTTCAATCCTCTGCCCAGGACATTTGCAATTCCAGAAACTTCACATCTGGCATGCTTGTCCATCACATTCAGCAGGAGGAGATGCTGATTGACAGCCATGAGAATGGTGGATCCTCTCACCCTGTCACCCTTGCAGCCCAGACCAAAGGCTGCACCTATCCTATATGCACAAATTGTAAATGCCTGAGACACCTCACCAACTATTGCATCTAGCCCAGTGGCAAGATGGAAGGCAAAATGTTAGACAAAGCAAAGGTAGCTCAGCATGGTGCCTCCAACAGGAGTAACTGCCCTGGTCAACAGAACCAGCAGACTTCCAGTGGGACTTCTTCTGCCCACATAGCCACTGCTCCCTCCAATAGGGCCTCTGTCTCGAACTCCATGCCCACACCAATCATGCTCAATAGTGTAACATATATGCTGGTACCTGCACCTGCTGCACCTGTGCCACTCCCTTTGCCTGCCCCCACAACTGTCACTAGCTTGGACAGTGCTCTCACTGCCATTCTCAAGCCAGTCCATAAAGCCTTGATGGTCACAGATGAGTTTCAGACAAAGGTGCCAGTCTTTCCAGTTGGACTTCAATTGATTGAGGCATAGATTGGAAGGCCAATTTGGATTGTTGAGATATTGGATGGTGAGTAAAGGGTCATCAGGGATGAAACTGGAAGATTGGGGGTTCACCTCAACAGAATTATCCCCAGCAGGGACAAGAGCAGTGCCAAGAGGAGCAAGAGGGGGGAGCAGCATAGGTGGCAGAGAGCCAGATTGTGAAAGAGGTAGTCTGATAAGAGCTGGAGAGTCGAACTGACTGTGAAGTATGGGAGAAGAATGACCAGAAGACATCGTGAAAGCATGAGAAAAAAAAGAGGGAGTCCAGAGAGGTACTTTGTCATTTACAAAGTGGGGGAAAGGCCCATAACCTATTAAAATCTGAATGATAGAACCCTCAGCAGTTGTATTAACAAACTAGCTGAGGGAAGAGATAAGAATCCATGTCCATATGTATATCATAGGTCATGTGACTATGTTGTGACCTATCATGTCTGTCACATTCCAACATAAAAAAGAGTCAGAGCTCCAGAACCACAATCCTCACCTCACTTAAGTCAAGCCTTAATGCTCTTATGAGCATTGCAGGGGGGGGTGCTAAGGAAAAATATATGATTAAAGTATATAAAGTGTACTAAAGTAGCAACAAGTATCCAGAAGCATTGGCAAGGCAAACCCTGGTTCCCTGATATACAGAAAGTGGTGCAATTGGGAGAAGGTAGTGGTGGCAGTGATTGTAGAAAATGGGCACACATTGAGTTGTATGCCAGTAGATTAGTTTTACAGTGTGTTGCCACTTAGGGCACTTATTAGTACTTAGTGATACTTAATTAACTAGTATTTGTTACTGTTTGGTAGCTAATGCCATGTACATCAGTAGGTAGTTAACATTTGTTCCCTCAGTTGCTGTACTCACTGGTACACCTGAGATCTTTCCTGTGTGATGCATACTCATTTCCAACTTGATTGCCATCACAATAATGCTTCTAAGATGGAGCATAGCATTAAGGCTCAACTTTATACAGGAAGCTTCTTATATACAGGAGGGATCATAATACTAATAGTATTGATCCTAGGGTCTACAACATGACTGGGACACAGCCCACAAGTACAGGGAACATCTGGGACAAGTCAGAATGAGTTACAGGTATAGCCAATAGTACAAGGATCCTCAGGTGATCCAGAGAACCTTATAGGGATATACCAAACTTGCATAGTAGACAGAATGGGTCAGGATATGTATAGTAAAATTTCCACATAGGCCAAGTCCTTCTAAACATACCAAGAGTCTGTCTGTAACACTCCACCTAGCTAACCCTTA
>QFEY01003210.1:0-20285 GCA_003316435.1 Russula virescens | reverse complement strand
AACGCCGCCTTTCCGTGCACCTGCTGTCATCCCCTACGCTGCATAATGAGCTTTAACGTACAGTAGCATCATTCATCCGCCGAAGGCTTCTGCGCATGCCAACTTGGTCTCTTCGCCTTCCCAACCAACTCTTGAAACGCGTCCAGGGAGAGACACATGGAAAAAAAAAAGACAGATAGTGGTTGATCTGGTCCCCCTGCAACGCAATCGGATGGGATCTCAATATGTGCGATTTTGGATGTGAGTGGTGTGAAGCGAGATCACCATTCGGTGGTTGACTCTCTTAGCGCTAATATTCGCTCCTGCCACCGGCCAAACGGGACTGTGGCGTGCCCACTTCTCGTCATAGTGACGTGAAGCGTTAAACATTAAAAAAAAATGCGACTGAGCCATACTGTAACCAGCAGAACTTGTTCCCATAGATAGTGCGAATGGTGTTACAGAAACCGCTAATGGCGAAGTCATGTATGCAGTGCTGTACTGTATGTACCCGCAGCTGCATGGATGCATGATGCTCCATAGGACAGCATCCGTGATCACACGTCCCATGTTAAAATTGTCAGTACAGTACTGTATCCCCGTTTGCAACACAGACGACGGACGAGACTATGCAAGGACGAGGACGAACACGAGACGAACAGTACAGTACTAGTGCTAGTGTCACGGCGGCGTTAACAAAAATGATATAGAGTACTAGTAGTACAGCACAGCACGACGGCGAGTCAGAAGTGACCAAGTCAATTCGAAAGAGACGAGAGATAATTCATGCAATATTTATGGGCTGAGCGGCCATCGGTCATCCGCACCCGAGTTGCGACCCTCGTGTCGGCGCTAAAGCGAATTTGTCTCATCGCTGTTTTTTTTACTGATTCGATCATCGCGCCCGTTCGTTCTCAGGCTGTAGAAGCAGAAGCCTTCAAATATTTGTACCCTTTCACCTATGGAAGCAGCTTTCTACCCCGACTGGCTCATTCTCAAGCGAGCCAAGAAAATAAACGCATCGGGCATCAAATTCGAAAGAAAAAGGAATTATTGTATATTCTACCTCCCCTGCACTGCGATGTGGGCCATGTCGTCGTTTCTGTGCCTGCGCCTGCGTATAAACCAGTAGATACCGTACCTCAATATGTGATTTCTTTGTAAAAAAAAGATCTAGGACCCGCCATATCACGGTAGATATGCTCTAAAGTCGGGGGAAATACCGTAGAGGAAAAGTCAACGCCTTGGCATCTTCCGAGGCCGGCTGCCGTCACCGAAGCATAAAACTTGATTAGCTTCTGTTGAGAATAAACTATACTTGACATGCAATCAGGCGAAATCAACCAACCGGACAGGCCTCCGCTGTCCGATATTGTCCCAAAAGTCACAGCCTGAATCTTGGCAGTTCCATTCCCCGGTCTTCAGTCGCCTGTCGTAACGTTAACCTCGGATCAGGCAACGTGTGGTGCAATGGAAGAAGAGGAAATGACGACCAACACAAGCACCAAGGGAGAGGGGGAGAAAGTAGTGTCAAAGGGAGGAGACAAGCACCGAGGTAGATAAGCGGGCTCGTTGTAACTGATGTGATACCGTATGGAGCAAAGTTGGAAAGGCCACCCATCAGGGCGTGCGAGCGGATCAAGCGCGAAGCTGTCAACCAGACAGCCGCGAAGCGGCGCTAGAAGCACGTCAGGCCTCAGGTCTCAAGCCTCAGGAAGGGTCGGTCTGACTTAGAGTTTCCGATGTCCTCTCGGTCAAGTCGCTGTTTGGAATCGCCCTAAGCTCAACGAGGAAGGAGACGATCTGACGCATCCATGGACCCACAATATTAACATAGTGGCGTTGCACAAATGATAGCGTGGGTCGATGAATGGCGGATAAGAATCGAGGTGGCGCCACTGATGCATTCCATGGTGCCGTGCAGCTGTACAGTAGCTTGTACGACTGTAACTTGTCCTCGGAAAGGATTCCGAGGATCGGTTAAATCCGACGCGTACCTTTTATCCATAAAAGCAGTCATTCAAACTTGCACGCATTCTATTCGGGTGATAGTTTTTGGGTGTCATGGAGTACTATTGGGTCCGTATTGCCTGCTTGCCAACGTATCAAAGATCGGCGGAGAAGGGCAGAGAGCAATGATGTAGTAAGTGATGCAGTGACGCGCTTGCCAAATCAAAAAATCGTCGCAAGGACGAGGTACAAATCGAAAGAATAAACCGTTTGAGAAGCGCTTGCGATAGTGTGGGAGGAAAGCAAAACAAGATGGTCTGTGTTTCCCCATACATGGACGCGAGTTCCCCGCGTCGAACAAAGCGAGATAAAATGACAAGGTGGGTGCCTCGGGGAACTTGTGAACAGACAGTACCCCGAACAAGCATATTGACACACGCAAGGAAGAGAGCTTAAAAGAAACATTGGCTTGATGTTTGATTGATTAAATCTAAAAAAGGGATTTTGCGAGATTGCGAGATACGGTTTGATAACTTTGTGACTGACGGGTTGGCTCAAAATGGGACGAGCCGTCTCGCACTTTTTCACCACTAACACGAAAGCTCCGTTTGTATCAGGTCAAATCGAATAACTGTGAAACGTGTCGCAGGGTCTATGTTTGAAATGAAGGACGACGGGCGACTGGACAGCGGGTGAGTGGAATTTGAGATGTGAAAGGCGGCGGCCGGCTGAGGGCCGAATCACGCGCATTGAGGGAAAAACATCTTTGCGTCGCCGTATCGAATCGTATCATTCATCAACTCGATCACTCTATCAACGCATCTACCCGAAAAAATGACCCAAGATTCCGCATCCAGTACTACGCCTCAAGCAGCGACCAACGCTGCTCACGAGCATGGCAGTGAAGCACCTCCGCAGACCCGCGTTATTCTCGTAGGCGTTGGGTACGTATGCATCATGGGCCCCACACATACACGCATATATGCGCACAAAAAAGCATTCGCCTTGGGGGTATTATTTATCTGATTCTGACCAACATTCATACATCGCAGCGGCGCAACGTGCACCGGTAAGACGACCCTCGCTAAGCATTTGCACAATATCCTCCCGAATAGCTTCATCATACACCAAGATGTAACTACCGTCCCAACTCTTTGTCCTCTCTAACTGACTCGCTTGTGCATGCCACAGGACTTTGCTCCGGTACGCTTCCCTCCGCGCCCAACCACACACTAGCGTGGCTTATCGTGCGCATATGCTCTATCCTGCTGACGGATCTTGTTTCTTCCATCTCTTCTACCCAATCCTTTTTTCGCCCTTCCCCTTCCACTACTGAACCGGCGCACAGCCCGAGGCTACCTTGCCTATCCACCCAACTCTCGGCCAGGACTGGGACTCCGCACCGACTGCGATCGCATGGCCGCGCTTGCGCACCTTCCTTCACACCGTCAAGCGAATCGCGCGTATCCCAGATGATCACCTCTCACATGACCACCTCAACGAACAGCGTCCGATTCCGCTCAGTGACATGGTCACTGAGCAGTGCCAGGCGGAGATCACGGCGGTGCAGAAGGAGGTCGAGGCCGCTACTGGTGCGCGTATTGTTTGGGGTCTCGTGGATGGCTTCTTGTTGTACTGGGATCAGGTATATGCGTTCCAGTGTCATTTCTCTCTTGTCAGGAACTGACGACTGAGTTTTATCGTCTTCTTTCTTCTGCGTTCGGTTCCTAGGAAGTTGTTGATACCCTTGATGCCAAGATATTCCTTCGTGTGCCATACGATGCGCTAAAGGAGCGGAGAGAAGCACGTTCCGGATATGCCACAGCCGGTAGGCTATCCTTCGGCCCTTCTACTACTCCATCTTCTTAACCCTCGTGCTCTTTCTTTCCTCAACCCAATCCATCACTGTGCCTTTGTGTTGTCCCTCGAGAACAAATGAATTCAGAGGGAGCGTTCTGGAAGGACCCGCCTGGCTACTTTGAGCAACTTGTCTACCCAGCGTATGTGGATGCACATCGAGACGTATTTACCGTAAGCATTTGCGTGTCACCGCTGCCGCTTTGAATGCGCTCACGAAAATACACAGAACAGCGATGTCGAAGGAGGGTCGCCATTACTCCCTGGGCTCTTGCTTATTGAACCTTTGCAGATGAACATGGATGATCTTGTCGTGCATTGTTGTGAAGAGCTCCTGTCGGTACTTCGCAGACCTCTCACTACCGAGATAGATATTCCAACGATTTAAATTGAAAACGCATGTTTGTACGAAAGGAGTTAAATCTTGCGGGATTACCAGGAGGCTTTTAGCACGACATTTTGCCGTGCTAGTTTTGCCGCGGGCGTCATAAGCCTTCCTCGTTAAAAGGGGGTTCGTAGTCAAGGGAACTGTCCTGGTTTCCTTCTATCGTAAGTTACAACGGAAGCTATTAAGTCATCACCCGGTATGTCCTCGGAACTCCGTCTTGTGAACGACATGTGGTGGATGGGGTGGTGGTGAAGACTTTTTCGTGAGACCGTTCCATTGGAAAACCTTGGGAAATGCAAGCCCATTGTTGCATCGCAATCGTACGGTTCAGAGTTCGAACGAGTACGAACGCGATCGACGCTCTGCACTCGTCTGTTGCTTAGGTTGCCGGCAATTGTGTATTTCAGCCCCTTCGTTCCTGAAGCACGTACTGAATAATACCGTACTTGTGCATCCGCCACGGTACCATCGATAACTTGCTCTTGCTTGGCGCCTCTATTGACGTTTCCCGTTTTGATGTTTGTTCATTTGTCTGCCATCAGGACGTCCTGGTGCGCCCGGGTACGCCCTGCGTCCAATGCTGCCCTTATATGTGTGGATCGGGGGCCCTGGGGGCTGTGCCCGCACGCCGGAAGGACCTGGGCGTACGATCGTGGCATCTACACGTGGTGTTGCCCGCGCTGCAAGCATGATCGAATGTGTGGAGCTCTCGTCAGACGGTCACCTTATCGCGCAAGCGCCCTCTCCCATGATACAAATATGTCTTACTGTAGCGCGCTTTGCAGTTGAGGTGGAACCGCAGCAGTCAGACGCCAACGCCATGTGCCATGTTAGGTTTTTTACCCGATATGGTCTACCGGTTCTTTCCTTGAACATGAGTACCCTTCCGTCTCTCCGATTCAAGTTGTTGAGCTCTGCGATCGGTCAGTCAGTCTGGGGGTTCATCGTCGCCCTTGCTCGGTTCTCTTGCTGATCGATAACTCGACGCGATGCTGGTTTGAAAGTCTGTCAAATCTGTTTTGTAATCTGAGACGGTGATGATCAATCATCACATCAATCATGTTTTGGCGATGGGCAGCTACTATCGAACGTCTCTCCCTGGGCACGCCATTAATTGTATTGTGGACCCACTCTCCGACTCGGACGAACTTGGCGAGCGAGGGCGTCGGCGGCGTCTGTATGATGAAGGGTTGCTCAATCTCCGAGTCTACCGCATCCAAGCCCGTCGCCTATGCCTCGATACGTGGCCCTCGGCGGTGTAGTGGGGACCTTTTCATTTTCATCCCAAACCAAGAGTCAATTGGATATTCCGGTTCTCAGTAGCGTTCACGGTCTGGCACAGAGTCCTGCCATAGGCACGTCGGCGTTTTTGGCGTCTCATATCTTGTCGTCGGCGTTCGTTCAAGTTCTTTGTTTGGCTTTGGAGAAGACGGTATCATACCTCCTCGACCCCCAGACGAAGGTGATGCCTATGGTGGCTACGCTCGCTGTACTGGCACCCGTCTGTGTGTGAGTCGTGCCCCCGCGCGCCCCATCGTAGTTGCCAGCTGCCACGAGTTGAGGAGAGTGACGAAAACTATAGACCCATTGCATGCCCGGGCCTGCCACCGAAGTTTTCAACGCCTTCCTTTCACGAAAGGCACTGAAGTAGAATCGTTAGCCAGACATATGTTCAAAAGTCTCTTGAACGTATCATACAGGCTCCGGGCACCTCGTATGTTCTCTATCGAGTCTAGAGTTCATCGTCACGCCCATAGCCATCGCAATTCAGAGTCGAATGCTAGTTCGAATACTGAACGACTTAAGTCGGATATCTCATACCATTAGCGTGATTGCGATAGAGAAAGAGAGGCCGACTTCTGGTTGATGAAGTTCTGTATCGAGGTCAAGCTTTGCAGTATGGACGACTCGTTCGAGGATGACTACGTCACCCGCTCTATTATCTTAACACCTAGGAATACATACAGCTTCGTATATATACGCATGTACATACCGCCGAAGTCCCTCAGTCGTTTACCTCTCCATACACTGACAGGCACTTCAGGTACTTAATACAGTCATTTATCTCTCCATTAAGTACCTGAAGTGCCTGTCAGCATATCGAGAGGTAAACAACTGAGGGACTTCGGTGGTATGTACATGGGTATAAATATGAGGCTGTATGTATTCCTAGGTGTTGAGATAATAGAGGGAAGTTGAAGAGGACAGAGGACGAGGAGGACGAGGAAGCTGATGACGACGCTGAGGAGGATTGTGGAAGCTACGCAATACGACGTCATAGATTAACAGCTTCGTCATAGGTCACCAATATGAACTCAATGTTGAACGCGACGCGGATCATGGCAGAGACACCACCGTGACAGGCATGGGCCACATGACTGCTCAATTCCACACGCACACGCCCTCTATCCTTGCCTGCCACTACTATGCGAGGCTATTATGCTGGGACCGTTCCGGAGTTTTTGATTACCCTACAAATCCCGTTCGCCTCTGAGCACTTTGCTGAGATTTTCTGGAGATGTGACAATTGTTAATCGTTCAGCTGCTCTTCTAGAATAGATAATACCGTTTTTCAACCCAGCCGATCCTAAGCCTGAGCGAAGGAAGCCAGTGTCTTTAAGTATTTCTATGTCAAGTGAAAAGTATCTAGACATACACGAAAAGGGAAAGGTCAACTGAATGAACTCTCAGAGTGGAAACGCGACCTGCGGTGAAGGGAATCTACTCCATCAGGAAACATCCTATCAAAGAAGGGACCTGCCAAGAGGGCTAAGACCGCTAACAATGTGTGCGAGCTTCAAGTTTAGCGATTCTGTTCCTGGTGCTACTGAAGTTGGGCCGAGAGTTCACACGCATCGCTTTGGAAGCTGGGGTCTTCAGCAAGGAGTGTCTGGGCCAGTACTAGTACTTGCACGAAGGTGCTGGATTATATTTAACCCGTAGTCACTACATGCGGGGCCGACTCCGACACAAGCGCGCGGGTCACCGATACCGTAGCCTGAGAGCGAGACATGACTCGTGTCCACCAAACCATCAACGCATCAACTCGTAGTAAATGGCACAGGACTCCGCTTCCACTCCTCGTAACGAAGTAACGAACCCTCTGCGTGAGGATGGTCAAGTCCAGGGGTCTCCGCAGGCCCGCATTATCCTCATAGGTATCGGGTAAGTGCGTTAGCGACGCACGCATATATGCGGAGAATTTTTTTTTTGAAAATCTGATTTCCTATCTAATCTAACGAACATTCGTGACAGCGGCGCGACGTGCTCTGGCAAGACGATCCTCGCGAGGCATCTCCACAACATTCTTCCAAATAGCTTCATCATACACCAGGATGTAACTATCGTTCCGATCCCTTTTCTCTCTACTCGTAAGCTGACCCGCTCGTGCACGCTGCAGGACTTTGCCCCGGTATGTTACCCTTCATGCGCCCAACTACGCACCAGCTTGGGTTATCGCACCTGGCCTCCTCCCGCTAACGAGTTTTTCCTCCTTTACCCCTTCTTTCCTTTCATCTGTGTCGCCATTTCCACGACTCGTTTACTGTAGCCCGAAGATACCTTACCGATTCACCCGACGCTCGGAAAGGACTGGGACACCGCGCCGACAGCGATCATGTGGCCTCGCCTGCGCGCCTTCTTGCGAAACGTCAAGCGCACCACGCGTATCCCGGAGGACCATGTCTCACACGTCCATCTGAGCGTCCAGCAGCCGGTACCGCTCAGTGACGCGGTCGCTGCACGGTATCGTGCGGAGATCGTGGCGGCGCAGAAAGAGGTCGAGACCGCGTCGGGGATGCCCGTAATTTGGGGACTTGTAGAGGGCTTCTTGTTGTACTGGGACCGGGTATTTACGTCTTTGCATGCTCATCTCCTATCTCCACCTAACGAAGCGTTGTTTTGTTTTCCTTTTCTGCGTTTGGTTCCTAGGAGATTGTCGATACCCTCGACGCCAAGCTACTCCTTCGTGTGCCATTTGATGTACTCAAGGAACGGAGATCAGTGCGTTCTGAGGATTCAGGATACGTTACTGCAGGTGGGTCAACCTACAATGGCTCCCCATCTTAACCTCCTCATGTCCCTCCTTACACCTAATCAATCGTTGCGCGTTCGCACTGTCCCTCGGGAAAATATGAATCCAGAGGGAACGCTCTGGAAAGACCCACCTGGCTACTTTGAGCAACTCGTCTACCCAGCATACGTGGATGCGCATCGCGACATGTTTACTGTACGCATTTTACATCACCTCTGCCCTTCTAGGCACTCACAAAAATGCACAGGATGGCGATGTCGAGCGGGGTTCATCGTTGCTCCCGGGGCTCGTACTTATCGAACCTTTACAGATGAGTATGGATGACGTTGTTGTGCGTTGCTGTGAGGAGCTCGTCTTGGCACTCCGCAGATCTCCCACTACGGAGATCAGAGATATCCCACCGCTTTAAACTAAAAACAGAGATTGGTACGAAAAGTGTCCAATTAGACGTAAAAGTCGGTTTTCCTGAGTCTCAGAAGTCTCCCTTGTTTTAGAGAGATCAGTTGTCAAGTTTGAGAGGAACTATCATGTTTTCCTTCAACGGCAAGTTACGATGTAACGCAAGTCGTCGCTGTATGTCCTAGGATACACGCCGACCGAATGACATGCGGTGGTATCGACCTTCTCACTGGAAGAGCTGGGAAACCCTGTCTCATGGTTTTGCATGGGTTGTACTGTTCAGAGTTCGAACGGGTATGAACACGAACACGATCTACACTGTGAATTCTGCGTCTGTTGACCAGGTAGCCGGCAGTTGGGTAATCAGCCCGTTCCTGGGCACGTATTGCACTTATACAGTATGAACCTACGCCTTACCATCACCCCCAGCGCGCGATAGATAGCCGTTGCTCTTAGCGCTCTTATTCTTTCTCGTTTCGACGTTCTTTGTTTGCCTAGCGCCGTGGCGCCCTGGTGTGCGCGCGCATGCACTGTACAAGCTATAGCGCGCTAGACGTGGTTCGAGGGCCCTGGGGGCTATGTCTGCATGTCGACGGCATACAGGTGTACGGCCGTGTCCTGTACACTTGGTACGGCCTCCAAATATGTAGTGCGAATGTGACCGAGTTTGGCCGAGCGCGCACGCTTGCGTGGCAACTACTGTTCGTTCCGATATTAATCCAGCCACTTTGTGATCAGCCAGTCCTGAGGCCATCGATCGATCGATTACTAGTATGGTACTAACAGCCATGGCATTTTCACCGGTGTATTGCGCAATCGACTATCCCTACGCCTGCCGAACGCCTACGCACCGTCCGCACAATTACTGGTCATCCGATCTCCTTTCGCAGTCCAAGGTGGATATTCGTCGTCATCGTCGTTTGCGAAACGCGCTCTGCATCACTATTCGCCAGCCTGCTCCATCGCAGTAACAAAACGTTGCTGCCCCATCGTGATGATCGTCATCCTTGATCGACACGCCAAAAACCTGCATGCACTGTGACTTGTCCTGTTAGGATAAGCACATCTGAACATCGCACAGCATGCAGCAGGGGCGCGACTCAAAATATGGATGGCTGTCGCGGTGTGGGTGACGTGTGGTGGGCACCGCTTCGTACCTTCAGGCTGATGCTGATGGAATGTTACGGTTTTCGCAATTGTTACTGGGTGTCGATGGCCCATGTTGCGCGTCATACCCATATGTGCATATCACTGGTGGCTCATGCATTGCTATCGGGCCCTGAAGCCATTTGCCTGGCCTTAAAGCAGAGAGTAGCACCGTTTAGAATGACATGTCTCTTGACCTCCACGCCGATATTAACGTGCCAGTGATGTGGCAGCACCTACGCTCCTCGCCAACGTACATGGCGGTGGCTTTCTGTGTGCGAGCCTGGTTTTCAACACTCATTTGCTCTACGTCGTAGTTACCATAAGCCAGGTGTTGATCAGTTTTCTCTCCTATGTCAAGCACTAAATTAGAGCGTGGGCGACATGGTGGGATGCACCGAAAACCTTATAAGACTACAAGTAAACGAAAGAGTATTCTGTCGCCTTGATTTGGTCTACAAGTGAACCCGTCGCTGGCAGGGATGAGAGTTTATTCAGTTGGCTTTCCCCTTCTCTTGGCTGTCTGGATACTCTTTTACTTGATATAGACAGACTTCAAGATAACATCTTCCTTCCAGAGCAACAAAAGTGGCTTTGCATTACTAATCATAAGTAATGAGCATACACACACCTCAAGCCCCTGTGAACTTCAGCAAGAAGCTGATAATTGCCAGATTGTTGCCCCACCAACATCAAGCAATTTCTTTACTCCCAAAGTTCAGATGATTTTACCAGCATAGAGAGGTGGTGGAGTCATCTGAGATTTCAGGAGTGAAACAATTGCTTGATGCTGGTGTAGTGATAATCTGGCAATTACCCTTTCTCATTGAAGTTCACAGTACCTTGAAGAGGATATACCATAAGACATGAGTGAGAAGCAAAAGGGGAGGAGAGGATCGCAAATGGCCAGCAAGTGGAAAGAGGTGAGCAATGGGTGAGGGACAAATGACAAGAGATGAATATCGATGAATGCCAGTGAGAGCGGAGAGAGAGGCAAGCGGCACTAGCAAGAGGTAAGAGTTGATTCAGGTCTGTCGATAGATGTAGCAAGGCATATGTTTCCTGATAGAAAGGGTGGACGTTTTTATGACAAACAGACTCTGCTGTTTCGTTTTGTTTGAATATTCTATGCAGTAGAGATTATACAGACTGAGACAAGATTGATATCTCAGTCCTGTGAGCGGAAATTTCAGTGGAAAGCGGGGATGGCGGCCCGGCGAACCTTCATTAGAGACAAACAAAGACAAACTTCGACTTCGACTTGAATCTTCAGCTTCAGCCACGACCATGGCCACGGCGAACGCGCCTCAACCTTCCCCTCCGCCGCGCGTTCCTGCCCCCGACTGCCTCTCATGCCGCATAATCGGGACGGGCGCGTTAGGAGCAACGGGGTTGTACGCGTTGAACCAGGCGCGTGCCCACCAGCCCGGCTCGCGCGTCGGCAAACAGATCATGGCGGGCGTTGGAGTGCTCTTCTTGCTTGGGAGCGTCGCGCGGTGGCGTGCTTGATACAAGTACAATGTTCATGTGCTCATGTGTTGTGCGCTTGTGCGCCGTTTGCAATGCCTTGTTCCGTAAGTCACCCCATTTTCGCTTTCCTTTTTTTTTTTTTTGACTCGACTCATCTAATTTTTTTTCTTTTGTTTCTATGCAGACTTTCTGTTGACTCGAAGTAGTAGTAGTGGGGAGGTGGAGGCACGCCACATATTTCCCATATTGCATTTCGCCACCTCGCCACCTCGCCCACCTCGCCGAAATCGAATGACAAAATATAAAATACAACCGAGGTTCGAACCGGTGATTGGATCTATGTCTTGTCCGTTCGTTATGAAAAGCCAAGCAGGTGGCGAAGTCCAGCAGATCATTCCTACGCGTTTCCGAGGTCACACGCACGTTTTGCGCAGCGAGGCGATGAGGTACTTCCGGTGCTATAAGTCCATACGCCACCACCTCCTTGGTACCTTATCATGCGCAACTCTGCTTAAGATCAGACGACCCACCGCTAAACCATTTTTGTGGACAATGTACACATGTGCGTGACACCTCATTGAGGTTCCTCGCAACGCATCAACGAATCGGAACATACTTTGAAATTCGATACGGTGAGCCAACGGCAAAAATAGACCCCCTGTGGACCTCCAAAGCTGGGCAACCCACGGTACAACTGTATCGTACGATCAATTTTTACTTGTGATTGCAACACTTTGATATCATATCGCAAGTGGATGCAATAATAACCTGAAGCGGAACTTTAGGTGACCGACCCATGAGGGACGGACTTATTTGTATGTTGACAACACCACCTTACCACCCTTTTTGTTCTGAATCCGACCACTGGGTTGGCCCAATCATGATCGTGATCAGTAAGTTGCAGCGCGGATCGTATCGCTCGGCATCAGCGTTCTCTGTGAGACCACGAGACACCTGAGGAGTCCCCACGATCTACCAGTCCAAATTGCATCGCCACCGGTTGCACAGCCTCGGGTAGATATCGGTGCGTAAATTGGGTGATCCATGATCATCCGACATACTATTCGTAGCCCTCACACAGTACTGCATTGACAGTATCACTGTATACGAATCAACCCCCGGGGCCCGCGGATCAAGGCTTTCGAAGTGCCCGACAAAGCGCCAATAAAAGCTCGAACTGAATCTTTGTTGGTGGTTTTGATCCACTGTTGTCCGACGGGACATGGTTCATGTCACCCTGAGGACGATCTGGGGGATGATAGTAATTGAATTCCAGCAATGGGGAGATCAGTCAGTGTCGGGTCTGTTGGTCTGCCCCTGCCCCTGCACGATGTCCTCGTACGGCCGATGTCAAGGCGCTTGTTCTGTAAAATGCCAAGTATCGGGCGACCGAGTCGGAGAGGCGATAAGAGGGCCCTATCATGGTGCCCAAAGAAAGCAGGAGTGAAATGAAATCTTTCACGAACCACGGCTCTGTTGTGGTTCGAATTCATGTCTGGTGTGTGCGCTCCACTCGTATCGGTCTTCGGAGCTCGCCACGCTGGTCTCCTGCGAGATTTGCGGATGAACGGTCGGAGGTTAGGTCCGTCCGATGAAATATTTGTTCTAAACGGTCTTGGCGTATGAGTACGGTATTCTATTACAAGCCCGATGACTATTTGTCACGCCATCATATCATGGAATGACCCTCGCCAAAGACCTGAGGTGGAAAAGGGGGACCACGTATTCGACACGAGTTTTGGGCACCAACAATGTCCAAGTCAACGGTAACCCTCCCAACCATCACTATCTTGCATCTTTTGGTGTTCCGAAAATGGAGTGACGGCAGCTAGCACGGACCAGGTGTGCGGCGTAATTAATTGCATTTTCTAACACTGAATGATTACGTATCAAGCATGGGGGTACAATGTGGTCGTCACGTATTGAGGTACTGAAGCGTTGTCAATGAGGTATCATATGTCTGATGCATGCAAAACCAAAAAAAAAGGGACCAAAGCAATACTACGGGCTCAGACTATGTTCGAGCACGCGCACGTCATGCTCAACGTTGCCGCAGTGGACGTGCATCATGACTTCATTGACAATATGCGAGTCCGGGTCCTGCAAAATAAAGCCGTTTGTCGTTTTTACAGACCATCAAGACGCCCATCCAGAGTCAGCACTCGACCGTGGAAAATGATAGGGACACAGAGGAACAAACTCACAGATATGAGATGAACGTGGACCGTGCGCGGCTCCGAGCCTGGGGAGACTTGACGAGAGACCTCGAGAAATTTTCTGCGAATGTCTATGGGAGCCACCGAGGTGGGATCAGCCTTCAGATCTGTCAAGGACGGAAGTCGTCCGAATAGACCGACGTACACTTCGTTGCAGTTTTGTAATCATTTGCGCGGTCTCCGTAGGAGGGAATGAATTTTCTCAGGGATACACCCCGCTGAAGTTTATCTCGGAAAATGTCGCATCCATTCAGGATGAGGATCAGTCGTATCTGTCACAGTACTACCCATCAGCAGGGCCACCAGAACTTTACAGAGATAAGGAACCTTCGGGATGAGCTCTGACTGACAGATCGCAGTCCAAACCTTGTAGCAGGCTCCCAGCCAGTTGGTACGTTGGTCATCGCCGAGGTGCTCATCAAACGCAGATATTGGTACATGGAAAACGATTGCGTTTACGTCCGAGAGGAAAGGAAGCCATGAATTTCGCTTCGAGCGCTTATTAGAATGAACGCGGTTGAACCGAGACATTCAGCATACGCACGTGAGTACTTGAGCAATTGATGTCGTATACAATCCATTTTCTCCCTGACTCTGGCCCTGCCCAGGGGTCGTTACGATATGGATCTGGACGTATTCAACGAGTCGATGATGCTCACCGGACTCGACTACGACGTGATACTCTTGCACTCCTGACATCGTTGAACGCACGCGCATGACATCGCTGTAGGATGGCTCGTAGCCTCCCTCCGTTATGCGATGGATATCATCCAGGAAACCGCCGAGGAGGTGAGAACAACCAAAGATACTTCAAATCGATGGAATACTTACAACTTGGAGTGTCTGTCGACTTGCATTCCATGCATTTTGAGCTTGGCACTAACGTCTTCATCTCTCCACAACTCGACCACGTCATCGCGGGACAATAGAATCAACTCTTCCGCGTCTTCCAGGCGGGATTCGAGGTGCTCTCGTCCTTGCCTTGCAAGTACTGGTACGGCGCTCGCCCGTATCTCTCCTCCCTTAGCGAGGCCGAGAAGTTTTTCCAGGTATAGCTGCGCACTACGCATCGGACGCAGGCGCATTCGGAGTAGCTCGACATGGAGGGGATGATTATCGGGATTATTGTCCAACACGTCGAGAATCTTGGTCACCGATCGGACCAAATGAAGACGTATGACGGTGGACCACACCAGAGACTCTTCTTGCAAAGCTCGCGGAGCGTACGCTTCTAGAAAGCCTACAACATAAAAACGCACTTGTGAACGCAAGCCCACGTAAGAGAGGAACCCCTGGCGAATGCGGACCTCTCAAGAACGCGGTCTTTCCTGCACATGGCCCATGCACAACTTCTATATCAGCGGCGATAAAAGATCCAAGGCACGACGCACCACTCCCCTCATGGCCCAACAAGACAACTTTCACTGGCATCTTCTTGCGTCGTATCGAGTCCTCCCGTCTGATTTCATCGTCGATCCGCTCGCTCACAAGACTCGCCTCTTCCTCCTCCGCCTCGCGCGCTGCACGCTGCTCAGGCGTCTCGTCCGCAGGCGGGACCAACGCACGAAGAAACGGGTCCTGGGACTCTGGGACATACATATCTGACCGGCGCCTCCCCACACTTCGAAGGGCCATATATGTATATAGATCCGAGATAGCGCCACCTTGTAAACACGTACGGTACCTGTATCACTTCCCTTGATTAACTGATACGTGATGGGGAAGAGAGGGGCGCAAGGACAGGAAGGCGGGAAGAGGGGAGGGCGGGGGTTCGAACTTGCGGAAAATAGGGGGAAAGGGTTGCCCCCGTGGCGTGTTAAACGACCTCCGCACCACTACCACGAACGACAGTGGGCGAGCGCCTGGGCGCTGAGACAACAGAAAGCAGAAACAGATCCCCGCGCTGTCAATTGTCTAGTTGTCATGAGGCCTAAGTAAGCGGATGTACTAGAGCATATCGGGATAGGACATTGTCAGGGTACTTATCCTCTAAGGAAGTCTCAGCGTAAATTTGACCAACTGCGCCGGCCATGTACAGTTGCGCCTGCATCCATTCGCAGGGTCAGAGTTGGGAACAGTGGCTGTTGGCATCAACATAGCCTGTAGGAAGTAGAGCGGGGATCTGTCTTTGGGGGTTTACATGTGGTCCCTAATATGCAGGAAATAGTGCGGGACTAGATATACCGTTAATATGACGTGTGCTCGTAGGGACATCAGTGATAATCTGATCTCAGTCTTTTATCCTCAAAAGGCTGAAATTCAGGGAACGAAACGTATTGTACTTAAGTAGGCAACTACCTGCATGTACGCATGCACCTTATGTGAGGGCCAACATAAGAAGTACAGTTGAAAGATAGAGAGAACATGGCGAAAAGTACTACACCAGTTGGGCATTCCTGCCGGCCCCCGTGCCGGCCGGCCGTTGATATTGTGGCGCCGTGTGGCTGCACCATCCTCAAAACGGCCTCGAGCGGCTATACTTTAGGTGGTTAGGTTCGAGAGCGCTGGGCCTGGGCGCTAATCATCGATTACAATGCGGGTGACCCAAAACCGTACGAATTTTGAGGGGTCGCTACTGAATTAGACAATGTTGCGTCCAAATTATCGGATGCCCACATCATGTTAGTCGGGTCTGGGTCACTATATTAATTCGTTCCCGCGCAAATTATCGAAGTAAATGCCGGAACGAATATCCGTCATAACAGCCCTCACAGCAGACAAGTCCGATTCCTGCAGGAAAAAGCCAGCGATTTATCGTTGTCACACCATCGACGTCCCCGTCCCAAGTCAGCACTCGACTGCAGAGAATGAGGTGAGATGGACATAAAGAAAACTCACTGCTGTGAAATGGATGCGGACCGTGTGCGGATCGCGGAAATCTTTACGAGAGATCGCCTGCAATTGAGAGCGAAAGTCTGTGGGTGGCCGCCGTGGCGGCGTGAGCTCTCAGGTCTGCCAGGTATTGTGCGGTGATCCGAATTGACGTACACCGCAGTGCGATTTTCGCGTCATTTGGCCGATCACCGTACGACACGACGAACTTTTTCAGGGAGACACCTCGCTCTAGCTTGTTTCGGAGAATGTCGCATCCGTTAAGGATGAGGATCAGATGCACCTATACAGTATTACCCCCATCAGCCGTGTTGCCCAGGAATCAGAGATAAAGGGCATAAGATGGAAGACAAAGGATGCACCTTCGCGATAAGTGATGATTTGCAGATCATTTTCCAAGCCATCAAGCAGGCTCCCAGCCGGTTGGTACGTGGGTCTTCATCGAGGCGCTCATCAAACCAGATATTGGTATATGGAAAACAATCGCGTTCACGTTCGCAAGGTAGGGAAGCCATGCGGCTCGCTGTGTGCACTCATGAGTTTGAGGGCGATCTGACGTCAAGGTATACGCACCTGAGTATTTGACCAGCCCACATCGTAAAAAATCCAATCTTTTCTTGCCTCTTGCCCTGAACACGAGTCATCATGGTACGTATCTGAATGCGTCCAACGAATGGGCGACACCCACCCATCCTGACTGTGATGTGGTACTCAGGCAACCCTCGCGCCGTTGAGCAACTTGAGCGCATGCGTGTGATATCGACGTCAGAAGGCGTGTAGCCTCGATCCGTTATGTGATGGATGTTATCCAAGAAACTGTAAAGGAAGTGAGGACAGCCGAAGATACCATACAGTCTGTACTGCAGATCGACAAGGTACTTACAACCTGGATTGTCCGTCGAGTCGCGTTGCGTGTGTTTCCAGCTTAGCATGAACATCCTCGTCTCTCCATAGCACGTCCATGTCATCGCGGGACGCGATGATCAGCTCTAGTATCCCTTCTAGACGAGGTTCGATTTTGCATTTTCCTTGTTTCGCAAGCTGGGATACGGCAGTCGCGAGTATCTCTTCTCCCTTTGCCAGGCCGAGGATTTCTTCTAGATCGCACTGTACACGATGCAGTGGACTCAAGCGCATTTGAAGCAAACCGACGCGGTGAGGAGTCTTGGGAGCGTGATCCAAAACATCGAGAATCTTGGTCACCGATCGGACCAAATAAAGGCGTATGACCGTGGACCACACCACGAGCTCTTCTCTCCATGCGTCCGGAGCATATGATTTCCAAAAGCCTAAGAATAAAAAACGCATTGTTGAATACACGCCCAAGTAACATAGAAACCACCTAGCGGAGGCGGACCTGTCAAAAACTCGTCCTTTCCTACCCAGAGCACGCGGCGCAACGGCGGGATCAGCGGCGGTGAAAAGACGAAGCATGAAGATTCAAAAGCTAGCGCACCGCTCCTCTCGGGACCCAACAGAGCCACCTTCACCGGCCTCTTCTGGCACCGCAGAACGCGATCTCTGCTAATTTCCTCGTCGATCCGCTCGCTCAAGAGACGCGCCTCTTCTTCCTGTGCCTCGCGCCTCGCACGCTGCGTAGGCGTCTCGTCCGCGGGTGGGGCTAACGCTCGAAGCAGTGGGTCCTCAAGCTCGGGCACGGGTTCGAGCACGGGTTCGGGTACCTCTTGTTGCCTTTGTTGCCTCCTCGCCCTCGGAAGGACAATAAATGCAACTATATCCACGAAAACTGCAACGGGATGAAGAAGAGGGTAATGCAAGGACAATAGAGTGAAGCGGGGCAGGAAGGGAGCTTGCATGCAGAAAGGAGAGGATGGGCCTAGTTGTTGCGTCGCGTAATAACTGAGGCGACCCCCGCCTGCCAGTGCGCATTACTGACGAGAGCCAGAAAGCGCTCAGGGCTTTGGGGCGCTCAGAAAACGGAGGCAGGTCGCCCTGTAGTACTCCTGTAGTCAAGCGGACCCGCTAACACGTTTCCATTTCCGGATAAGACAATGCCAAGCCACACTGTGTCAGGCCCACACACACAAAACACCCGGGGAATACGGTCGACCCTCATAACCTATGTCTGCTTTTCGAAAGATATTTCCACGATCTCAAATGGAAGTGCCCCCGGAATTCTAGAGTGCGTTTCTTTAGGCTTATGGCTATTGAGGGAGTGTACAAAAATTTTTGCTGCTCATAAGGTGTAGCATTAGTGATCCAAAAAGGGCTATGGGTTATCAGAGAGTCGACTGTATCCCCTCTAGGGAAGGCTCAGCGAAGGTGGGGCGAGCATGAAATGCCAACGGTCAGAATGCGGCGCCAGTCATGTTTGTGCCCGTGTATACTAATTCTTGAAGAGTTGTGGAAAGTAGTTGGTATCATCGATTCATCGACCCATCGACATGGCTCCTGCAGAACTGTACTGTATTGTATTCTTCAGAAAAGTGGCGAGGGCCTACAGTGATGGGCGCCTATCATAGGGCATGCAATACTCCGCAGTGTGGCACTCGCGGCAATCTCCAAAACCAATCAGTTCCCCATGACCGAATTCAACACTACCAGCTAGTCGGCAGTGTCCAACTTATCACCACTCAAGTGGTCTCCCAGGGGGATTGGCATCCGCGTCACAATCCCCTGCCAGTGCACGCGTGTCCGATGATTGATCCGTCCGATGATCTACCAACGCTGCCGTCGTTGTCTTGGCATATGAGCTAATATATATTCCGCCTGCATGTTATGACAAACACATTGACAGTAACCAAACGCATGTGGAGATTAGTTCGTACGCAATGATGCGATCATGAAGCGTATGTTCTGGGTCCACGTCGCACCCGCGTTCGACCCACGTCATGGACACAGAATCCACCACCCGCACCAAAGCTGGTGGTCACCCTCACAGCCATTACTATCTGGTATCGTATGGCTTTGGCGCGAAAATGGAGCAATGGTACCCAGCACGAACTAAGTGTGCGGCATTTATTAATCATATCCTCTGCTACTACGAATATTTACTACGTACCAAACATAAGGGTATCATAATCGAGTACGAAATTATTGAAGTATTATCTAAGGTCATATTTCTGATGCAGTGATGCAAAATCAAAATAGGAAGGCGATACCAAAGCATGCTACTGGTCTACTCCATTAGATGAGGGGGGCGGAGAGTAAATGATTGTTCATGATGCTTTGATGGACATGCGTCACAACCACTCTCGCAATAGACGCGTCCGAGTCCGAGTCCTGCAAAAGAAAAGTAGTTTGTCAGTTTGCTACACCATCGATGTTTTTGTCCGAATTGGCCCTCGATTGCAGACACTAAGGACGCAAAAATAACTCACTGCTGCATGATGAATGTGAACCTTGTGCCCTTTCCGTGAAACGTCACGATGAGAGACCCCCATAAATCGTGTGCGAATGTCTGTGGTGGCCGCCGTGGCAGGGTGAGCCCTCAGATCTCCCGAGTACTGTATCATACGGTCATTCGAATCGACGTACAATGCATTACACTTTCCGCGTCATTTGGGCGATTGCCGTAGGAGGCAATGAAGTCTCTCATGGAGACACCCTGCTTGAGCTTGTCTCGGAGAACGTCGCATCCGTTTAAGATGAGGATCAGTTCGATCTACACAGTGCCATCCCTATCAGCCGCATTGCTCAGGAATTGGACGACGAAATAAGGGGTTTAAGAAAGAAGAGGAAGAAGGGACCTTCTCGAGGAGCTCTGATTTGCATATTGTACTCCAGACCCTGAGATAGTCTCCCAGACGGTCGGTACCTTGGTCTTCGTCGATCCACTCATCAAACGTGGATATTGGTACGTAGAAAACGATCGCGTTTACGTCCGTAAAGTATGAAAGCCATGATGCTCGCTGTGTACACCAATGAATATGAGCCTGAGCACGGATCAAGAGTCATGGTGTACGCACGTGGGTACTTGGACAGCCCACATCGTAAAAAATCCATTCGCTATGGATGAGAGACATATCCCTCTCGACTGTGACGTGGTATTCTG
>QFEY01003208.1:0-12862 GCA_003316435.1 Russula virescens | reverse complement strand
CGGTGTGAACGGACAACGCGCATGGCACCCACTGGCAGTACTGTACAATTCCCCAACGTTTTCCATTCCCTAATTTTTCTTTCTAGAACTGGCATTCTTTAGGGTAAAGTGTATATAAAACACGCTACCTACTACTGCGCAATAATAACTTCTACCCCCCGAACTCACTCACGCGCATCCCTTACTCTGTTGTCTCCGACAAAACTACCTCAGTGGAGGTAGTATCGATGATGTACGACGCGCAGCTCGAGTTGGATAGCGTGTGATGTCCTATCGATTACGTATGGCCTACGCAGAGTCGTGCATTGCAACATCGAGGTCGGTCCTCCCACGATTCTGCTGCATATTTTACCCGGTTGTTATTTCGCCCGATGTCCAGATCTCTTCACCAGGTAGCACAAAAGACAGCCATTCATGTACCGATGATGGTGCGTGGGACGAGCCCATGCAAGAGTGAGCCCCTTTGTGCTCGCCAATTGCCGAAGGTCCACCATTCTAATCCGTCTTTCTCTTTTTGTTTTTCTCAGGACCCAAGTGCTTGCAAGGGTCACAGACTGCGACCACAATGTGCGCATCCCATGTTTTTGTGTGGCCTCTACTCTCAAATATCTCTCTCGTCTCCAATTCCCAACTGACTACCCACACTTTTGTCTTTGCCCATCGCGTACCCGGGCCTGTGAATGACAACGTGTGACCACTACTAGACGACGAAGACGCAAGGCCCTTCCGCCTGCTCGAAGCGATCGTGCAGCGCTCGGCAGCCTTGCAGACGATCCACAACGTGCGCGGTTTGGACCCGCACAACCTGGCCGTGATACCCACGTCTGTTACTGCCCAAATCTCGTTGCGAATCGTGCTGGATCAGGTGCAAAATCAGCGACTGTAAAACTAAGGTTCCAATATTAATGCTGTCACACAGGGCTCGGAACGAGCATCCTGGAGTCGAACTACGTGTGCTAGCCACCGTAAATGAGATTCACATTCCATCTGAACTCTGGAAGTGTCGATACCCAGTCACTCGAGGCAACAGCTCCAAGTCTGGTGGTATTGAGGAACTTCCGATGTTCGGTCTCATCTTAATCTTTGTCAAGCAAACTGTCAGAGATTGGTAACAGGAAACCTTGAAGAGACTTGCCACATAAAAATGGGGGATTCATGTCAGAACCGGGAAGTTCAACGCAAACCCTTTTCCCGGATTTGGTTTGAGTTGCTATCTCTCTCCCCATTCCCTCCGTGCATCTTCCTCTCTCCAACGCGTTCGGGTTTATTGAGTGACAAGATTGCGGATACGCCACATGTGTGTCTGCAAGACACCATGCTCATCACACCTGCGTACTTGTCCCGATCGTCGGGTGCTCCTGTTTTCCCTACTTCCACTTCCCCTCCTCATTCTCACATATTTCAATTCAAAAAATACAGCAGTGGTAGCACATCTCCATTATCTGTGAAGATGGCCTCGCTGCGTTACCCAATTACCTCGATTCTTTTCGATTGCTATACAGCGTACTGCACTGCTACGGATCTATGGGTACAATATCATACAATGCCGATGACATCGATGAGTTGATGACAGCTTGTGACCTTATTGCGAGATCGTCAAGAGCCAATAGATCCGGTATCAGATAATACTAGTCCCACATATTGAACAAAGGATTGCACCGTACGAATAGGTCCTTTGTGTCGGCTCACAGGATCCACACCGTGACACCGCTCGCTAAATTGAGAGACCCTCCTGGGGCATTTTGACCCCTATAAAAGGTGGTAATCAGATGACGTCGCCAATGCTAAGTAACAATACCTCGGGAGGCATCGCAGAAAATAGCTAATTTTCCTGATGGATTTGAGGTGAACCGCGCCAATTCGGCCATCACTGGCACGTGCATTGCCTCCACGATGCAGCGTGCAGCGCGGCAAACGATTGCCTAACGCTGCATACCGTGATGACTGTCCACCCCAAATGAGGCTTCCACATGTTGGCCATCATAGTCATCTTGACGTCGCCTCAATACGCCTACCCTACCACTCCCTGACTTCTTCAAGTTGGAGACGACGACATCCATGGACGACTGTTATACTTTCCGCGAACAACTCGCTATCAGGCATCCCACTCTTGGGCATGCCCTTTGGGAACCAGACCCAGGCGGTTTATATAATGCCGTTGATGTGGGAGACGTTGGCATCATTCGCGAAGGAATTTTCTACAGGCTATTCAACGCCCTACTCCCTGTAGGTCATCCCTCCAATCCAGATCCCCAAAGGAGTTCCAGCTTTCCTCCGCCACTGCAACCTAGGGTACCAGATCACATCCGGAAGAGCTTAGACGATCGCCAATGTTTCCACACAACGAACGTAACAGAAGTGTCTTATGGCTCTGGTCAATATTCCCAAAGGTAGGTGAGTTTTAACTTTTGCCGCCAATTCTGCTTCTTTATGCCCGCGTAGAGCCGACAACCCACGCCACACGTTTTCATGCTCCGGAAGGCGTGGCGCCCTATCCTATCTACCTTTCGCGTCAGAACGCAAGGACACCATTGCCCGAGGTGATTTTGGAAGGTGGTTTGCCAGCAATATCGACAGCCTTATGACGGTGGCGGAGGACCTTGGCTCGGGGGTCACCCACATGGAGGATATCATCCTTGTCACTGGGTGTCACCTAGCGAAGTCGTGGGTCAACGTTACCTTCTCAAAGGACCGGGGGGGCGCTCGCGTATCGTTCGGTGTTCGAAGGTCCGGAGAGTCTGGTGTCGATTTTGAGGAAGGGGATGTGGATGGCGGGGACGTGAAATTTGGCCCACGTGGCAAGGTGAGTTTTGACATGATTTGGGTTTCAACCCATTCGGAGAACCATGGGCTCTGATACTTCGCATATCGCGTAGGAACTACACCAGAACCAATGCTTATTCGTTCGAGGATACCGTGTCGTCCGCATCCAAAATATTCGGCCCAAGCCTCGGGGACTGGTATGACCTCCCCGAATGCGTCGTGGCTCAGAACCTCGATCTGACAAATCTGACCAGCGTGTGGAACTCATAAGCCTCCCTCATGGTGCCGAGGTACGTAACTCCAGCGATTCTTTCCTGACACCTGATTTGATGTTTCGAAGGACCAGGATCCCATCCGTGTTCTGTTGGAGTATATCGTCGGGGTGAGTATATATCTGGGTTACCGCACGCCTCTCACTGTAAGGGGTGTTGAATAGCACGCGCACGGTTGCGATCTAGCTGTTGCCCATGACGATGACCTGGAGTTTATCGATGGTACTGTAAGTCTCGCCCTTTCTCATCTTTCGCTCCAATCACCCTCATTCCCCCAGTCGCTAGAAACCCTGCAGCCAGACACATTGATGGGATTCCTGAGAAATCATGCCCCAGTCGTCCACCGGGTTCGGTGCGGTGCGTGTGTAACAGAATTATGGTTCCATTATTCCTATTTTGACGCCCTTCACGCAAAGAACTTTTGCCTGGAAGCAAGGCGCGATCTCCATCTGAGGCAATTGCGACCGTAGCGACGCTCTCCAAGATCATCTTCGAAGAACCACAACCCAGCGATTCATCCATAAGTAACAACGAATCAACGGGATTGCGATCTAATCAAACGCGTACAACCAGTGTGCCATCACCGGTAAGGCACCCATCTAATTCGGATTTGAAGATCGCTCAGGTGAGCCCTTCCAGGATGCTAGGTCCACTGCGGCTTCGGGTCAAGATTCCCGGACGACGGGAGCTGGAACTCGAACAACTGCTATCCCGGTGGCGGCCACAAGCAATCGCCAAACGACCGCGAAGCGTACGGGGCGTGACGTCAAGCCCAAGAAACAGCCTCGAGGTAGCCAGGTCGGTCTTCGCGGTGTCGTCGTATTGCCATTTATAATCCTCACAAGTAGCGCTCCAGGCTCCAATTGTGGACGACAGACAAGGTGTTCAAGTTGCTACACGGCCATCACAAGACATTCGTACCGATACTTCCTCTGGGCTTCACGGAAGGGCCTCTTCATCACCATCTCGCGCGGTTCCAAGACCGACCTCCAGCTGGATAGGCATATGCGGGGGGTTATTTTCACGTAAATCGCGCGCACGGTCTAACGGAGGTCCGGTTCAATCATCACGCCCTCCAGGCAACGAAGCAGGGAATACGTCCCAGGATGAACAAAGTCACCCAAACCCCTCAGTTGCGCCGCACCCGCCACCTTCATCCCCGCAACCCGCCAATACCATGGCACAAGACACCTTGTCTCAGCCAAAATCCAGCCCACGTCGTTCGAATAAGGGCAAGAATCGCGCTGGAGGAAGCAAGGGAGTCGAGCAGGAGCCACCAACTTCGGAAAAGAAGAAGCAAAAGCGGATAACGGCCGCAAAGGAACCTGAGACCCGTCGAGGGGCCTCCTCTCCCTCGGTACATCAATCTATGCCGGCAGAAGGCATCTCCAGTCGGACGATTCCATCAAGCAGCAGTCCATCGCCGGGAGGTGTTCTCGTCGATAAGCACTCCGCGCCAACTCCCCCGCAGGCGACTCCAGCAGTGTCGTCCACCCAACAGAGCCAAACCACCACGAAATCTAAGGAGATACGCAGCGAGTCCGCTGGTAATATCTCAGCCATCTTTGCATCGGCTCCTTTGTTGAATCTCGCACTGCAAATTTTCAGGTAAACCCGGGTCACGTCCCGGACCGATCCCCGGACCGATAAACCCTCCCGACGAAAACAAAACGACAGTCTCGCCGACCAAGCAAGATCATACAGGCGCCTCTGGAGAACCGAGAGACATGCGCCGTCCCTCAGAACCTCATTCCATCGCAACGTCTCCTTCGCCCCTGACCTCCGGTGACCTACTACCGACAAAGCATCTCCCAGCGACATCCTCAGACGTCCCTCCTAGACATGACCTCCCCTCTCCACGCGTTGACGACGCCCGTGGATCTCGGGATGCTCCAGAACGCCCCCCCGACCCCCGGGTAGCGTTGAAAGCCCCAACATCACCTCCCCCTGCATCGTCGGACCCAGTCACCAGCGATTCCAGAGCGCGTCCGAGAAGTATGGCTGCTCCTTCGTCCTCAACAGAACCGCGGCGTGGTACCAAGCCTGCCCGGCCCCGCAAGCATTCTTCGTTGCCCACCCAGGTTCAATCGGAACACGCGCGGTCGAGTGGTAGCGGAACGAATACAGGTCAGGTGGCAGCAGGCGCCTCGCCCAAACAGAAAGGCTTCTTGACCAAGCTTTTCGGTCGCAGTGGCCACTAGGGCTCTCTTTGCCAGAAGCGCCTCTCCCACAATGTTATGCGTGGGTATCGTGCGCTTTCCCGGGTCGTTATCCCCACCAGACACGCTAATGTATTTAACATCCTCTATTCTATTAACCTCTGTACGTAGTACGCCGGACCGCTTTGTATGATACGGCCATAGCTACTGCCATTTTGTAGTTTATGAGAGTCTGGTCGAGAGCCAGAGAGTCGTTCTTCCGCTTGTTTTGGCGCATCGCGTGGACAAACTATAACAAAGTGCCAGTAATCAACCCCAATCGAGACTCTGAAATATTGCCACGTAGGTTATGTTGGCCAATGTGCCCGTGGAACACTGAAAGGCGAGGGGAGACGAGGAGCGACACCTTTACGATGGACGCTAGGAGAACTGCCCTGTTATTCACCGCGCTCCGTACGAGCCGTACTACTACTTAGTGATGAAAATCGGGGCCTTACTAATGGAGCCCGAGGAGGCGATGAGATCAGAAACGACGTAGTAAGGTGTCATACAACTAAAAACGATGTGTCCGAAGTGGG
The DNA here is from genome assembly GCA_003316435.1 of Russula virescens. Lineage (NCBI taxonomy): Eukaryota > Fungi > Basidiomycota > Agaricomycetes > Russulales > Russulaceae > Russula > Russula virescens. The sequence continues at coordinate 7,090 of QFEY01003208.1, read as the reverse complement.
AACACTCGAATCGGCCGTATATCATGATGGGTGCATAACTTATATAATGGGTCGCGCGCAAGGTCGCGCGGCTCGCGCCTCGGAAAATAGGCCGTACTACGCACGTAAATATCAGTCCAACAGGTTATAGATGATAGGAGAACCAATCTTCATATTACTTGATGCTATAGTGCAGATCTCAAGGGACCACGTTTGTGAATCCGGTATGGGCGGGGAAGTGTTGAGAGCGAGGGAGAGGAAGAAGGTACGGGCCGGGCCGGGCCGGGAGATCCGCGCGGCCGTGTAGTCCAGATGCGGGTAGAAACTAGAAACAACAAAACACGCAGGATCGGATCACGCGATGCCGATCTACTTAGCCACTGCAGTACAATCGACCTGCACGGATATGGTGCGTGATGTGCCAGACTTGACATAGGCGGGAATGCATCGGGTGTAAGCACTGGTCGGGGTCACGGTGTTCGCATGGGACACCCCCAGTTCGTCTTTGTACTCGAGTCTTGAGAGGAACACTAGCGCGTGCTTCGATATTACAAGGAGAAATGTTGTTTTTATAGCTTAGTATTTCTCTTTTGTGGTGTTATTTTGCTTAGCAGGTTATGTTCTGAGTGGGTATTTGCTTACTGTATCTGAAAAATATGTGCATTGCGCTGATGTACTTTTTCCGGTGGGGTGACCATATCCGGGTCTCGGAGCAGCGTTCTTGGGGAGAGTATTTTGCGTTTATTTTTGGATCGCCGGGCTAGGGCCCACCTTTCGTGTGCGTAGCTTGGACATGTAGGAAATATGCGAGGCCTTTGTCCTCGCCGCAAGCTGAACACCTGGCATTATCTACTCTCTTGAACCGCTTCAAGTGACTATTCGACTATTCAGCGCGATGTCCGCCAGCCTGAGATATCCGTCATACTAGGCACATATACATTAGTACATAGTCTATCAATACACCTTGTTCAATACACTGCAGAAGGTATGACCGATACACCAAATCCAAATACATGACGTAGGCTTCAGCTGGTACTAGCGGCAACAGAATAATCTTTTCCATGGCCGTTTCTTCTGTACGCCTCCCCCCCATTGCCGTTCTAGAGGCTTGGACTCAGAAGGAGAGTTATTCGTGACGAGCCTCCTCGGTGTCGGTTCCAGGCGCGTATAGGTACGGAATACTGATGGCCGCTCAGATTTGGTGCTCCAGTGCTCTGGGTTGAAGGGAGGGTAGCGGTTCAGGTGGCTGGGCCGCTTCTGTGAGTATGGGCATATCACGTCTCACAGCTCTCTGGACTCACTCCTTGGAATGACCGCATTGTAATGAGCGCTCTTCGGTGCGGACATTCTTTCGCCCTAGCAGTGCAAATTTGAAGGTTGACGATAGCGAGGCTTGGCAAGAGTTATTACCACGTCTCTGCTTCGAGTCTGGATGAACTGGCATGGTAAGAACTGAATTTTGGCTATGAATGCTAAACCACACCTTGTCCGCCTGAGTCGTCCGCGCTAGCAGGAGGCTACGGCGTATGATAATCGGTGAGGATAACAAGCGCGAATACAACGCCAATGCTAGGGCTCACCTGACCACGAAGGGAAAGTGCTTCGCTTGCAGTGCTAACTTGAAGATCGCTTGTGTCACTTTGCCCCACTGTCACTGGACGACCCATTGGGGCACCTGTTACGCCCTGAGAGTTGTCGGCGCATGTACTATCCACATTTACTTGGTGATTGTAAGGGGACGAAGAAATACCCCGGTCAGCGGGTATACGATTTACGATTGCTTCATGAAGTTGGGAAGAAAGGGGGTTGCCTTGTCCGTCAATGTGCGCCGAGGTCCCGATGGGCGCTCTAGCCCTAGTACCCAATTGGGGGGGCGTAGTGGGATCAATTGGGTGAACGCTTGGAAAATTCACGTTTTGGACACGAGGTGGGTCCTCGTGGTCATTGGGCGATGAATGGACATCTGCCAATCCCCCGGGCTCAGATGACCCCAAGTGAGTACCTCCACGTGTGATTCGCGACCCCTGCGCATGAGGCACGTGGGTCGAGGGTTTGGCCTCAGAATGCGGCCGCCCATTCACCTGCGTGGAATTCGACCGAGACTGTATTGCAGCGGTGGCAACGCACCGTGAGTCTGTACCACCTGGCTGGGGCGACAGGCGACGAGAGAGTCACAAGCGCAACAGTCGAGCTGATTCGGATGCTCACCTGGTCAACTTGAACCTGCACGTCACGCTCTCTCTTTCCTCTGTGCCTATCTACAGTTTGGCTCCCTGGCATTATTTCTAGCACAGTAGTGGGTGGAGTAAAAGGCAGACGAGACACTCCAGTCGGTGAGATAGGAACCGAAGCGCCCCCTGGGTTGGCACCCGTAGAACCATCGGCCGAATTGACGATAACGTTTTCGGAAGATGGCGGCGCCTTGCTCTGTGTAGAGTTGGTTTCCTGCAGGGAAAATGAGGTAGATCCAGGAAGATTGCTGGTTTGAAGCGCTTCGAAGACTTCCTTGGATAGTGTCGCTATAGTAAGAACTGCCTTCGCCCCTGAATCGCCCTGTTTTCTAGGTGAAAATTCTTTATGTAAAGCTTATGAAAACAGAGTCCGTTGTAGCCGTGACCATGATTCCGTAAACTCACCGCGCTGAACCTGGTAGACAACTGGCGCTTGCCTGCTCAGGAATCCCATCAGCGTATCTGTCTGCAGGGTTTCCTATGGGCACGAGAATGAGGGCAATAGAGCGACGGGTGATGAATAAGCTCACATCACCCTCAATATCGTCCTCACTGATAAGAGCCATATCGCAACTGGGCGCTTTCTGTATAATACCAGATAAACGACAATGATGACCCGACAAGTCCACCTACCTTGACGATATAATTCAGCATAATGCGAAGAGGATCCTGGTCCTTCGAAATATCAAACACTGGAGGGACAAAACTTACTAGGAAAACTTACTTTTGCACCATCGGCGACGCTGATGGGATCCACACGCTTGTCAGGTTCAGGTCCATGCATATCGGAGGGTTCTGCCGCTGCTTTAAGCTTCTTCCACGGCATCCAGCGAGGAGAGACGACCCGGTATCCTCGAATAAATATACATTGGTTCTCGGGTAGATCCTGAAAACACGAGACTTATCAGACCCACAATTTCTCGGGATGAGTTGAAACCCGTCAAACTCACCTTGCCATGCGGGCCAAACTTCACGTCCCCGCCATCCACACCCTGTTCCTCCAACCTGATTTCAACTTCCGAGTCTCCAGACCTTTGAATTCTGAATGATACGTCTCCTTGCCTGGAGAACGTGACATTGATCCACGATTTCGCAAGGTGACACCCAGTGACAAGGATAATTTCACTCTCCCCTCCCCTTTCTTTTTCGAGAATGCCAAGGTCCTTCGCAATTTCGAAACATTTGTCGTAATGTTCGAGCATCCATTTACCAAACTCGCCGCGAGCGGCCGTGTCCTTGCGTTCTGATGATAAGGGAAGATATAATAGGGCACCCTGATGGCCGGTGCACGAAAACTTGACCACTACATCGTCGGGACTAAACAGGAGTAAGCGAAAGGGACCAGAATACATAGGGACGTGAAGCTTGATTACCCTGCAAAGATTTCGGGTTCACGAGACAAGGTGACGTTGCTTGAGTGGAGGTATCTGTGGTTGTCTTTGCACTCGCGGATGTGCTGTGGTATCCTGAGTTTAAGTGGGTCAGGAACGTTGGAACCCTGTAGAGAGTCTTGATCGTTTTCGGGATGTATGGCGTTAAACAGGCGGTGAAAAAAGCCTTCGCGAATGATGCCAACGTCACCCACGGCTACAGGACCGCGTCCTCTACCTGGGTCTGGGTCCCAAAGGGCATGCCCGTGAGTGCAATACCTGATAGCAAGCTCTTTTTTGAAGATGGCGTAGTCAGGACGGCCAGCCATGAGTGAACCCAGTGGGATTCAGTCACGGTGGAATGAAGTCAGGAAGAGATGCGCCGTGCAGGTACAGGGAATTGGTGCTGTGGCGCATTTACCATGATGGTAAACATGCGGTAGCCGCATGTGATGCGAGAGAGGGCAATCCGTGTGCATGTGATATAGTGTGCCAACACTGTGATGGCCCATGAGGGTGTGCCAACACTGTGATGGCCCATGAGGGTGTGCCTACCATGGCCGAATCGACGGCCGCAACAGAGGCAGTATGTAGAATAGCCTGTCGTGCTATTGAATTGGCATCCGAGTCACCGGACATGTGCCGTTAATGAATGAATCAGAATGACAAGTCTCGGCCCCTTGCTGGGAAGTTAAGTCAACTTGGACTCGAGAGCTACCCGCCTGAGCTGAGTTGGTCAAATAACTAGCTCAGCTCTACTCTACTCTGTTTAAAAACGATCGCACAGAGAGGCTTGAGACTAAGTTGCAAGCAGCTTAGCAGCAATTGCGCCGCAGCGCAGCGAACGGTACCCCGATGGTATCACACACTGACAGTGCCCGCCTCAAATGAGGCCACCACATGTTCATGTTTGCCTCATGGTGATCTTGTCGCTGTCCCAAATACTCTCCAACTATTTCCAGGCTTCCTCTATAAGATAACGGGATATCTTTCTCTTCATACATGGCTGACTCCAACACCTTTCGCAAAGAGCTTGCTATCAGGTATCCCACTTACGGACATGCCCTTTGGGAACCAGATCCAGGTAAAGAAGGCATTCCCGTCGATGTGGGCGACGTTGGCGTCATTCGGGAAGGCACTTTTCACCGTCTGTTTAATGCCATACTCCCCGAAAACAGCTCAAATTTTCGTCCGGGTTCCAGCTTTCCTCCACGGCTGAAACCCGAATCATCAAATGACGAATCGAGAAGTGATGACCGCACATTTTTCCACTCAAGGGACGTAAACAAAGAGTCTCATGCCCGCCAATCTAGCGAACCAGGGTAGTTAAGTCTCACGCTTCTCAGATTCTGGTCGCTTACATCTGTAGATTCGACGATAAACTCGTCAAATTTTCATGCTCCGACAATCAGGGTGGTGCATTATTGTATCTTCCATTCTCGGCTCGACGCAAGGATACCATTGCTCGTGGAGATTTCATTATATGGATGATCTGCAATATAGACCACTGTATGAGGTTGGCTGATGAGGTTGGCTTTGGGGACACCCACACGGAGGATATCATCCTTGTCACAGGATGTCACCTCGCGAGGTCGTGGGTCAACGTTACATTCTCAAAGGACCGGAAAGACGCGCACATAACGCTCGGGGTTCGGAGGTCTGGGAATGCTGAAGTTTATTTTGGGGAAGGGGATGTTGATGGTGGGGACGTGAAGTTTGGTCCGCAAGGCCAGGTGAGCTTTTACATGATCTCGAAGTTTTGACTCATGTTGAGAAATTATGGGAACTAATACTTCGGATATCCCGCAGAATCTAACCAACAACCAATGTATATTCGTTCGAGGATACCGCGTCTTCCGTGTCTCGGACTCTCAATTGGACCGGAAGGCAAGGGCAAATCCTCCTGATAAGCGTGAGACTGGGGCAAACGAGCCGCGGCGTCCGGAGTACACAGACGATACCGACGGTGCCAAAGTAAGTACCACTGGCAATCATTTGCCGTCCTGTGTTTCATGTTTTGAAGGATCAGGATCCCCTTCACGTTCTACTAGCTTATATTGTCGAGGTGGGTATGCTTGTAAGGTCCCGCAGTTGTCTATCCCTATGTAACTGGGATTATACAGAATGCGGCAGATTGCACACTGGCTCTTCTCCACGATGACGACCTTCAATGTATTAAGGGAGCTGTGAGCCCGATTCCGTTTTTATTTGCTCTATCTTGCTCATTCCCATGATCACAGAAAACCCTGCAGGCAGGTGTGTTGATGGAATTCCTGAGACAGAAGGCGCCAAGGATCTACAAGCCCCAATGTGGTGAGTGTATATCGGAATCACGACCATTATGGACCCCGTTTGATAGGTCTTATACAAAGAACTTCTATGGGGTGGGTCGGGGGCAAGGACGAGTGTTACCATAGCGACACTATCCGAGAAAGTCTGCGAAGCACTTCATACCCGCGCTGCCCAAGTCCAAGACAATGTTCGCACCGGAGAGCCCTCATCAAGAATCCCTTTAGAAGAGTGAGTTCCAACAGCCGTAAGATGCGATGTGTCCGCACTCACAGAGGCGATCTACAGCTACTCGAACTACTATCCTCCCTTCCGCCCAGAGCGTACGAGAACCCAAACTACACAGCCATCGCCTCGCGGATCCGATACACTCCCGGACGCGACAGCCATGAGACCCATCACAAATCCGCCATCTACAGATACCATCCCCCTAGAACACCCATCGGGGGTAAGCGCAGAGCAGGAACCGTCAGAAATGCAGTCAGAAAGCTCATGCTGGTCTTGCTGCTGGTCCTGCTAGCACCAGCTGAAGCCTAGCACACTTGAAGATCCTTACGCCTTGTATTTGGAGTTGGTGTTTTAGTCATTCCTTCGGTGGTATATTGAAACAAGGTGTATCGATAGACCATGAACGAATTGCTATGTACCCATAACAGACGCCTTTGTGACTCAAGTTGCTTCGTTATGACTGGGCCGTGAAACATCACGATGGAGTCATATGTTGTACCGCCCACGATCCACAGTAAGTTTCTCTAAAGGATGCCAACAATGGAACGGACAGTAAGGCGGAACGGTGTATTCATTAAGACAAGGTCGATGCTGGGCCTGGCAATCTCGATGGGCCACGCCCCACGTGGAGGATGTACGCCGGGTGGCAAGTTCGCATGTGGCACTTCCAGCTGGTGAGCTTGAAAGTCATGGACGTAGGCATGAGAAGGGAACATGAATGCACGATCGAATGCTGTGGGGCACGAACAAAGTGTGTGTGTGTGTGTGTGTAGTTAGGGTAGTGTTAGGGTTGAAGAAGTGCGGATCCGCCGAGTCACCTGGCCGCTGCTCCCGGGCCCACGGCCCGCCATCACATTACCACAACCTTCATTAGAGCTCAACTAGCTGTAATACTAGCTTTTCGTACTAACATTGACTTACTCGTCGCCATCGCGGCCGAACCTCTTGTGTGCGACTACTAGCATATAAAATTGACCTAGGGCCACCCCGTAC
>QFEY01003205.1:0-38887 GCA_003316435.1 Russula virescens | reverse complement strand
CCTGTACGTGTCATTTATGTCATGAGTTCCGGCTATCAACGTTGTAATAACTGCCCCCTTCCCCTAGACGCTCCTGAGGCTCTCGTGGTCAGTGTTTCGGGACCAATTTCTCCTCCACCTGCCGCTCGTAGCCTTGCTTATCCCCCCACACGGATGGATATATCCCAGATGTGGGTGGACCAGCATCAGCTTGCCTCTGTTCTTTCCGAACAGCGGGACGCTGTCTTCCATCAGAACTCCATGGCGGTAGCGCTGCCTGTTGCCGGTGCCAGTACGCGTCATTTATTTCATGGCTTAAACGCAACCTCACTATACTTTTTCCCTCTAGATACTACGACTCCCACGATACAGGCTGCGGGACCGACTCTCCCTCTACCAGCCGTTGTGTTGCCTACCCCCCCAGTCTGAAAGGGAGGTCTCAGATTGCGGATGAACCTTAGTTTGCCTCAGTCGTCTCTAATCAGAGCGCCACTGCCGCCACGCTGCCTCCTGATATGTGTCTTGTATGTCGTAGCTTCGAAGGGTGCTCACTAGATGTATCTCTTCCAGCTACTGCGACTGTTGCAGAAGTTACTGACTCGATACCAGTTGCTCTGTCCTAGGCACAGATACGATACTAACTTCTAATGTTTGCTACTTGACTGATGTTTCTCACTGAGGATTTGCCATTTATAATACTACGTGGCATTAGTACATCCCAAGTAGATTTAATCCACAGCATTTTCTCTGGAATCAAGAGATGAATAAATGTATTTTTTACAACTGTGCTATTGATGAATACAGCGAACTTCGGAGGAGTCGGAGTTGCATAATCATCTTTGCCGGACCGATTGGACGGCCGTATGGGTGCTGCCTGCTGTCCAACCAATGAGATTCACGGAATTGTGTAGCTACCATCGAAACATGTAGCGTGTGTAGCAATTCTACCACATTGCAACTTACTAGAGCCAGGGTCAAAGTCATCGATAGGAAAGTCCTGAGGGCGAATAGAGCGTGCCAGTGACGAGCGTTCTGTCTTGACTGCTAAATGCCAAGGGTGGTCGCACGTGCAAGAGAATGTGCTTCATCATCCATCTCACTCGGCTGGGATTTGCGTGCGAATACCCGGGTTATCTTATCCAGCTAATCGATAAGGCGCGGATCCCAGCTTGTTCACTCGGACAAAGGTAGCTTAATCGCTACTTGTGGAAACATGGCACGAATCGCAGACTACAGCCTGCCTCTTTAATTAATTGAATATTCGAATCATACCCTACATAGTCAATGTGTTGAAACCCATCGTCAAGCCATCCATCACATCCCGGACTTAGAGTTGATGACGGAGCAACGGGACCCTAACAGGGTGAGCGCAAACACGGAGTGAACGAGCAAGAGTGGGAACGTGCGATGGCCACCGAGCGTTGATGGCTATGCGACTAGAGCGGAGCGAGCGGGTGTAGAGAGAGCACACGAGAGGGGGTTTCCGAGTCCGAAAACAAGATGACATTTAGCCTTGCGCACATCGCGCTTAAATAGTCCGCAAGTGAAACAGGGGCTCGGAGCACTATCAAGTGACTCTCGGCCAACGAAGGTGAAGTCCGTAAGTAACTGCGCTGACTTGTGTACGCACGAATAAAAGTGACATTTGCTGTATATTGTCGTCGTGAAGGTCGGAGTGAAAGGTATAGGCGCCCTGGTTGACTTCCAGGGCGCGAGGCGAGGCGACCTGGCCCTCAACGCGTGGCCAAGGCGGTATGATCTGTCACCTGCCTAAGTCGCAAAGATTAGATGACCAATCAGTAAAGTAATCAATAAGTCAAATGGGCCTCATAGGGCGATAAGAAAATGAATGTATGATCATGGGCCCGCACCCATGCGAGCCCTGGTGTCCTTCCGCACCTGAGACCTCCGATGAAGGCGGCCCCGTCCCGATCCTACTCCCTAGCGCGAGTCTGGCTCGAGCGCTGGTCCTCCTCACTCTCGTCCGGAGCCCCTGATCCGCCTGACCCGTCAGATTTCATCAGGACTTGTCTGAACATCCTCACGCCGCAGGACCCGCCCTCGACGTGCTGACACAGCGCGCTGAGTGCGACAAATTCCGTGCGGCAGTCTGACTTTGGGCACCTGTATATCTTGTCTTGGTGAATAGGGCTCTGTAAGTGCTGATTGAGCCGCGCCAGCGTATCGAACGTCCTATTACAGAGGAAGTACCCGTATGCATACCCATTCCACCTGATCGCTAAGTGACTCCTGGGTTCCTCGCTCTGATAAGGTAGCTAATCGTGGCCTGTGGAATAATGGAACGAATGGTAGAATACAGGCCGCTTCTTTAATTAATTGGATGTTTGAATCACACCATACATAGTCAGTGCGTTGAAACCCATCGTCAATCCATTAATCATGTCCCGGACTTCTCTGAACATTCTCACATCGCATGGCCCGCCCTCGACGTGTTGACAGAGCTCATTGAGCTTGACGAACTGCGTGCTGCAGTCCGACTTTGGACACTTATACAGTATATTTTATCTCATGTACCGGGCTCAGCAAGGGCTGTTTCAGCCACGGAGGCCCACTGAACATCTTGTGGCACAAGAAACACTCCTACGCCATCGATAGCGCGTTCCACGAGCGTTCCGTCGCCCATGTCACAGTCGGTCCAGGCGTCTCGTAGCGGCCAAGCGGGCCCGTGAGAAGGTGCCCAGTGTTCATGATGTAGTTGTTCGTATCGGGGCAGATGACGTGTTCTTCACGGATCATGCGGGATTTGGACGTGCCTGGTTCGAAGTGGGTCACCAGTGCGGCGTGAGACATGAAGGAGTCGTTGCAGCTCCGACCCGGGCAGCGTATGTTGGCTGGTCAGCGAGCCTTCGAGTTGAGGTGGTGACGGAGGTTGCTTTCGCTTTGGAAGGGTTGCCTGCAGCCAGTGCAGTATGTGTGTACATCGTGGTCGTGTGCCTGGAACTCTGCATAGCTGCCAAATGTCTCTATCATGATGCGGTTGGTTCAGTTATAGCGCGTCGCTGCATGTGACTGAAGCGAAGTGGGATATATGCAGCGGTCATAAGTATTACTGACCTTGAAACAGGACCACTGTGATTAGGCCTACAGTACGCGGAACCATTCGTCTCAGCAGACGCCCGTACCAATAACGGCGGGGGCTAGTGGAAAAAGCTGGCCTTATCGTCCAGTCGACATACTAGTTCTCCACGAATCACTCTGTTGAAGCCATTCGGGAGAAGAAGGGAGCGCGAGGGTGGTAGATGCTAAGGCCATGACCCTCATTGCCTTAGTTTTGGTCGGGGCACATCCTCTCTCGTACTGTACTCGTGCAGTGCGCACGTGGAAGAGGAGGTCAACGGAGGCTCTCTCTTGCCTCGTTGGATCGTTGTCTGTCTCAGGCTTGCTCAGACGGTGGACTGGGGGGTGCCAGGATACATCTTATCTAGCCGGTCGCCAAGGCGGGCATTTTGATAACGCTGATAACGTAATTGACTAATAACACTTCGTAAGAAAAAAACAACATCCGGAGGCACAAATCCTTGCTGCTTGGTATTCAACTATGTGGTCTTAAACTTCTGTTCGAATGAAATCCTACATCGTCAGTGCGTTGAAACTTAACGTTCATAGTTAACCTGTAGGCCAGATTTGTCTGAACATTCTCATCCCCCCGGACCCGCCCTCGATATGTTGACACAGCCCGCTGAGCGCAACAAAGTTTGGCCCGACTTTAGAACTTGTATACCTTGTCCTGGTGGGCAGGGCACTGCAAGCGCTAGTTGAGCTGCGTGCCGTATCGAACGTTCTCTTGCACAGGTAGCACTGTTAAGCAAATCCACTCCACGAGCGCTCCGTCGCCCAAGTCAGCGTGGTCATGGGTAGTTCCGAGTCGGAGTGGCAGCTGTGAGTAGCAGGCGTGAAGGGTTCATGATGTAATGATTCGTGTCCGCGTGGGTGAAGTGATTTGAGTTCTTCGGGGGTCATGCGGGACGCACGTGTGTCGATGCCTCTATCTATGACAGCACTGGCAGTGAGTCCTGGGTAACGGCTAGCCTACAGTAGTCTCTTGTGAGCACCGTTTCGGAGTTGTCTTAGTTGTAGCTCCCTTTCACATTGCCATGATGTGACATCTGATATTAATCGTGTCGGACAACGTGCTTTGTCAATCTACGCCGTCCTCAAAGTTGTATTGATCGTTGAAGCACGCTTTCTTACAATAACCTGATATTTCAGCGCGATGTGAAGGAGGGCGTAAGGAGGCGTGTGTGAGGTCCATTAATATGGGAAAGGCTGTCTCGAGGATGGGGGGCTGTACAGGCCAACCCCGGAGATAATAATAGGGCGCCAGAAGGGTCTGTGCCGTTCGATCACTTCGATGGCCCCCGCCCCCACTGGGGAATACAAAAATGTAAAACGGCTGAAAAAGGACGACTGCGTACCGAGGAAAAGCTGCATATTGTAGCTCATGTGAGTCATGTCAACAGTGAATGGGCATAGGCGAGTTACAGACACCCACACAAGGGTTTTTCCCGGTTTCACCTTGGCCTCAGTGGTAGGTGTCTCTATTGGAAGATAGGGTGTAGTAGGATGTGTCGGGTCGAATTACGTTGGCCGAAAGGGGAAAGACAGGTAGCAAAAGCGTGGGTCCCTTGGAGCCCGAGCCAGTTAAACAGCACTCGTTGGAGTACGTACGCTTACGTCACCGAACTCGGGGTCGTTGGACCCGCTGCCAGATCTGAAGTGGCGCGGCGACACCCGCACTTTTGGCATCTTTCTTGCCAATTTTGTCCTGTGGAGCACAATCTGAGTTCGAAGGACGAGCTAGACTCAGGCATCTGCGTACGGGTCTGACGAGTCTATCGGGAAAAGTGGATAAAAGGTGTTGTACATTCACAGAAATAAATCCCCAATGTGACTGCGGGCGGCCAATGTCCACTGCACACTCGGCCATGTACACTCAGCGTCTTTCGATGACTTGTTATGATATCCACTTTGAGATTGAATCTCAAGTACCACTGGCTGGTGCCAGAGTTTCAAGGCTACAAAAATCGTTGTTGCTTTGGGGGTCTCGGTCTATCACTCGCTCCACCCTCTGAAGAACCGAAATATTAAGCTGTTAATTCCTACTCCAGGACACTTCCTATCTTTTCCGCAGAGATGACAGTCCGAGTCTTCGATGTTCTCAGCTTCACTCTCACCGTTCTCGGAACCTACACCGTCTTCCTTTCCCTCCGACAATTGCTTCCTTACTATGTCATGCTGTATGTTAAAGCTCAGTTGGGGCAAACGGAAGAACGTCTCAACGAAGCTGAGACCGACAATGCCATACCAAGCGAGAACGTATACAGGATTCGATTCGTAAGGTATGAAAAGGTTTCAGGCATTCCGTCGTCGATTCCGGGTCGCTGTTTACTCACCGACCACAGGCTCAATGGCCAATTCTCTCAACTGCGCATGGCGAGCAATCAGTCTGCGCGGTTCCTTGGTCAACTTCGGCTTGCTTCTCTGTTCTGCCTAACTTACAAGCTCTATGCTCTTAACTCGCGGATTGGTGCCCTTCAGCGGGACATCGAGGTTCGTACAATCGCTCGTCTTTAACTGGTCCCCCACAGCTGAAAAGTCTTCTCAGATAGCAATAGACCAACATCAGCTAACCGTCATTCGGAGCATCGCCATAGCGCTGCCTACTCTAGTTGCTAGTATGTATGATTTATGCCACTCGTCAACGTTGCTGTAACCTTCCCTCCCCCAGTCGCTCGTGAAACTCCCGTTATTAATATTACGGGACCGACCTCTCCTCCACCTGCCGCTCGTGGTCTTACTTATCCCCCCACACGGATGGATATATCTCAGATGGCGATGGACCAGTATCAGCTTATCGCTGTTGTTTCCGGTCAGAGCACCAACATGACCACTGCCGCGCTGCCTGCTCCCACCGCCAGTACTTATCTCTCAAGTCATGGGTTAGAAGGGTGCTTTTCTGACTACTTTCGTCTAGTCACTGCAACTCGCACGATTAACGTTGTTGAATCGACCCCTCCGCCAGCTGCTCGTGGTCTTACCAATCTACCCACCCCGATTGAGACATCTCAGACGGCGATGGACGAGCATCGGCTTGCCTCTGCTGTCTCCGATCAGAGCGCCACGGCGGCAACGCTGCCTGTCCCCGGCGCTAGTATGCATTATTTATGGCATGGCTTGGACGGGACCTCACTATACTTCTTCCCTCTAGTTGTTACGACTCCCACGATCAACGCAGCGGAACCGACCCTCCCTCCACCAGCCATTCATTGTCCGGTCGCCTCCAATCAGAGCTCCACTGCCGCAGCGCTACCTGCCGGTATGCGTTTTATATGTCATGGCTTCAGAGGGTATTCACTAGATGTCTTTCCTTCAGCTACTGCGACTCCCACAATCAACGTTGCAGAACCTACCGACCTGATACCAGCTGCTCTGTCCTAGCTGCAGATTACATACTAAGTTTCGAATTTCAAGGTTTGAGACATGAACGATGTTCTCATCAAAGGGTTGCTCTCTATAATAATGCGTGGAATTGGTACATCTCAAGTAGGGTTAAACCACATCCTTTTTCCTGGAATAAAGAAGTGAATGAATGTACTTTTACGACTGTGCTGTTGATGAACTTCGGAGGGAAATCATGATGAATTATCAGAGTCAGAGCTAGATTTACCGGCCCGGGACTGATCAGGACAGACACTCGGGCCGAAGATAACGTGAGCTGTCCCATAGCCTGTCCAACCAATGAGATTCACGGAATGGCGTAGCTACCCATCAAACATGTATGTACTCGAGGTGGGCCCGAGCAACACCCTCATGTCCCTGTCGCGACGCCGGGGCAGTGTTGGATGACGTGGGCAACTACTAATATTTGGGGGTTTGCGCCGCAGTTGGCGCGGTTTATTGGAGTTCCGGGGCAGAAACGGGCTGTATATGTGCCGATGAATGCGCGCTCTGTGATGAGGCAAATGACTTTGACACGGACCACAGACCATTGATTGACATCAAGTCGTTGACTGTTTGAGAGGCTTCCGAGATCTTTTCTCCCGTTGATGGAGAGGGCGAGGTATGCTAGCAGATGTCTGTTCGCGTTGTGCCATCATGCCTACCAGATTAATATTGCGATAGCCTCTTCTTTCATTGAGATGGTGGAGAGCTGATGGTGGGTGATCATAGTTTCCTGGTGTGCTCTTAACTCCGCCGCCGATGAGGATGAGTCAGCATGAACCCATGTTACTAAGTTATTAGTTAGGCCGGCCCACCTCCGGCCCTGTACAGCAACGAAGTTTTTTTTCCATCTCAAAACTGTACAGGGTCTAGACCCGCAACATTTCCCCACTAAACCTCGAGGCTATGACAGACTTCTTAACTTCTCGAATCCCTGTGGTGCTCAAAACCCACACAGACGTCATGGGGCCCGCAGTACAACTCCCTGATAGTTGTCAGATTTGTGACTTGACTCAAAGTACAAAAGTCGTCGTCATTTTGCAGGATCGCAGCCTATAATCCCCTCCACTCCGTGGAGAGCCGTAGTCCTTGGCTGTTGGCCTCTACTCCGCACCCCCTATCTTTTCCGCGGAGATGAGAGCCTTTGATATTCTGAGCTTCATTTTAACCGTTCTCGGAACGTCCGCTGTCTTCCTTTCCCTCAAACTATTGCTTCCTTACTATGTCGTACAGTATGTTGAGGCACGGTTGGAGCAAACGGAGGAGCGTCTCAACCAAGCCGAGGCCGAGAATGCGATACCAAGCGAGAGCGAGTATAGGGATCGATTCATAAGGTACGAAGAGGAGTCGGGCCTTCTGTCATCGATTCACTCATTTCTCACTTACCACAGCCTCTATGACCTATTCTCCCAAATGCGCATGGCGAGCAATCGGTCTCCGCGGTTCCTCGAACAACTTTGGCTTGCTTTTTTGTCCTGCCTGACTTACAAGCTCTATGCACTTTATTCGCGGATTGGTGCCCTTCAGCGGGATCTTGAGGTTCGTGCAAGTGCTCGCCTTACCAGTCCGCCCAGCTGAAAGGGCTTCTTAGACAGTGATAGACCAACATCAACTCGACTTCATTCGGAGCACCATTGCCACAGTGCCGCCTGCTCCGGCTGCCCGTACGTTGTCATTTATGTCACGAGTTCCGATTATCAATGTTGCCGTACCTCCCCCCTTCCCCCAGACGCTCCGGAGACTCCCGTGATCACTGTTTCGGGACCAATGTCTCCTCCACCTGCCGCTCGTGGTCTTACTTATCCCCCCACACGGACGGAAGCATCTCAGATGTCGGTAGACCAGCGTCAGCTTGTCTCTATTGTTTCCGATCAGCGGGACGTCGAGGTTCGTACAATCGCTTGTCTTACCGGTCCATCCCAGCTGAAAGGCCTCAGATGGCAATAGACCAACATCAGCTTTCCTTCATGCGGAGCACTATTGCCTCACCGAAGCCTGCTCCAGTTGCCAGTATGTGTCATTTATGTCACGAGTTCCCATCGTCAACGTCACTGTAACTGTCCCCCTCCCCCAGACGCTCCTGAGACTCCCGCGATCAATGTTTCGGGACCGACCTCTCCTCCATCTGCTCCTCGCGGTCTTACTTATCTCCCCACACGGATGGATACATCTCACATGTCAATGTACCAGCATCAGTTTGTCTCTGCAGTTTCCGATCAGAGCGCCACCATGACCGCCACTGCGCTGCCTGCTCCCACCGCCAGTACTTATCTTATATTTCATGGCTTAGAAATGTGCTTTTCTGACCACTTTCCTCTAGTTACTGCGACTCGCACGATCAACGTTGCTGAACCGACCCCACTACCAGCTGCTCATGGTCTTACTCATCCACCTACCCTGATTGAGGCATCTCAGGTGGTCATGGACGAACATCGACATGCCTCTGCTGTCTCCGATCAGGGCGCCACTGTGGCAGCGCTGCCTGTTGCCGGTGCCAGTATGCGTCATTTGTCTCATGGCTTAAACGGGACCTCACTATACTTCTTTCTTCTAGTTACTACGACTCCCACGATACAGGCTGCGGGACCGACTCTCCCTCTAACAGCCATTCGTTGTCTTACCCATCCACCCAGTCTGGAAGGAGAATCTCAGATGTTGGATGAACATCAGCTTGCCTCAGTTACCTCTAATCAGAGCGCCACTGCCGCCATGCTGCCTCCTGGTATGTGTCTTATATGTCGTAGCTTCGGAGGGTGCTCACTAAACGTCTCTCCTCCAGCTACTGCGACTGTTGCATAGACCCGATACCAGCTACTCTGTCCTAGGCACAGATACGATACTAACTTCTAATGTTTGTTACTTGATTGATGTTTCTCACTGAAGGATTGCCATTTATAATACTACGTGTCACTGGTACATCTCAAGTAGATTTAAGCCACTGCATTTTCCCTGGAATTAAGAGATGAATAAATGTACTTTTTACAACTGTGCTATTGATGAACACAGCGAACTTTGGAGGAATCAGAGTTGCATAATCATCAGACGTGGACTTTGCCGGACAGATGGGACGGCCGAAGTTAACGCATGGGTGCTGCCTGCTGTCCAACCAATGAGACTCGCGGAATCGCCTAACTATCATGGGAACATGTATGATAGCGCATGTAGCAATTCTACCACATTGTAACATATTAGAGCCACGGTCAAAGTCATTGATAAGAAAGTCCTGAGGGCGAGCGTTCTATCTTTACTGCTAAATGCCAAGGGTAGTCGCGCGTGCACAAGAATGTGCTCCAATATCCATCTCACTTCGGCTGGGATTTGCGTGCGAATGCCCGCGTTATCTTATCCAGCTAATCGATAAGGCGCGGATCCCAGCTTGTTCACTCGGACAAAGGTAGCTTAATCGTTGCTTGTGGATAAATGGCACGAATCGCAGACTACAGACTGCCTCTTTAATTAATTGAATATTCGAATCATACCCTACATAGTCAATGTGTTGAAACCCATCGTCAAGCTATCCATCACATCCCGGACTTGTCTGAACATTCTCACGCCGCAGGACCCGCCCTCGACGTGCTGACACAGCGCGCTGAGCGCGACAAATTCCGTGCGACAGTCTGACTTTGGGCACCTGTAAATCTTGTCTTGGTGGACAGGGCTCTGCAAGTGCTGGTTGAGCCGCGCGAGCGTATCGAACGTCCTGTTGCAGAGGAAGCACTCGTACGCATACCCGTTCCACGCGCGCCGCGTCGCCCACGTCACCGTGGTCGCGGGCGGCTCGGAACGGCCGAGCGGACCAGTGAGCAGACGCGAAGGGTTGGTGATGTAGTTGTTTGTGTCAGCGCGGACGACGAGGCGGTTGAGTTGCTCGCGCGTCATGCGGGACGGACAAGTGCCCGACTCGAAGTGGAGCGCCAGCGCGGCATGCGAGATGAAGGATTTGTTGCAGCCACTGCCGGGGCAGCGCACGTTGGCCGGTCGATGAAGCCTCGAATTGAGGTGGTGGCGGAGGTTGGTCTCGTTTTGGAAGGGCCGCATACAGTCGGTGCAGTAGTTGTGCTCCTCGCGATCGTGTTCCTGGAGCTCCGCGTAGGTATCGAAGGGCTGTCGTATGCGGGTTCAGTACATTACCACTCCGAGTCTGCGTGTAACCGGAGGGAAAGGGGGTATATGCAGAAGTGAAAAGGGCTACTGACCTCTTCGCATTCCTGGCAGGAGTGGTGATCCCGGTTCTGTAAGCGGTGCGACTTGAAGCTAGCTTGGGAATTGAAAGTCTATATATAATACACGCAAACATCAGTCTCAACAGACGCTCAATCAACAACGACAGGTGGTGAGGAATACTTACCCTATCGTGCTGTCGGCAGTACCAATGATCATTATCCATGTGTTGAATCCTCGACGCGGCGGAGCTGAAAAAGGAATTACATTCCTTGCAGTAATGGTGGTTCTGCATGTAGTGTTGCAGTCGTCCCGCGTAGCTTGCAAAGTCGAGGCTGCATGTGTGACAGGGCCAGTGGGAGCCGGAATCGGCTTTATGCTGTTCTAGGGCTCGGTTGTGGGGAAACCATCGTTCACAGCGATCACAATACGCCATCAGATGGTCGTGGTCCGAGACAAAGAGTGAGACGATCGGCGTGAGAACCCGATCTCGAATTTATACGACTCATCTCGTGAAAACAAACATCGAGAGTCAGTCAAAGAATAAATGATTTGTAAGCCACACAATATGCACAGCGGCTCAGTGACACGTGCATCTCGAGCGAGTCATAAAACTAGATCTCGATGACGTCAGCACCCTATGCAGTGCTCATAATACTCTTGTGTGCTCTTACTCTTATGGCCTAAACAACTAGGTATCTTTTGTTAAACGTGAGTGAGTGAGCGATGAGCAAGAAGGTCGAGATCTACATCAAGATACCCGGCATTTAGTGAAACACATAACAGTTGTTCCAGGACAGTTTAGTACAGATCCTGACACTCATTTATTTTAGGCTAGAACCCTAAAACACGGTATATATTGCAGGTGGTCAGTTTCGGTGCCGTGCTTGCCCACACACTCCTGAGTCCTTTCCCGTGCGTGCTTGTTCTCGGTCCTATATACGACCATTTGGTTCGCTTCATCTTTTTCGTACACACACTCTTCCCGAGTTGATGGCGACAAATGCGCTGTTCCAAACTCGCTCGATTCTACAAGACACCTGTTTATTACAAATGGGCCGCCGCCTTTGATTCGATGACCTATTATTGTCCACCCCGTCTTGATTATTGTTCGTATGCACTCATGCGGTTTTTACTTCCGTGTCTTGGTTTTGTATGTATGTCTCATCTTACAGTTCCGGCTAACGAGAAATAGGGTACTTTGTTATATATAAGGGTCCCGGTATGCGGTTTGCGTCTCGTGCTCTGCTCTCATCAAGGCTCGCATAAATCCTTAAAATCCCTGCGTTCTCTTGCCTGGCGACCTAAACTTTACTACTACTCTGAACCACCTGGACGCCCTAACCCAAACAAGGCTGGTAAACCCAATCCATAGCAAGCTCCAAACGCAACGTTCAGTCATGGCGTCTGATATTGTCATGATTAATTGCCAGTGGAAGCCTCGAACCCAGGACCATATGGAGATCACATGATCTGTTGTGTAGATCTAGATGAATCTCAATTTGCCACTACGCTTGCACCTGATGCCATGCCATAGTTTGGGCGCACTACTTTCCAAACTGTGCGCTCGTGCGCGTTTGGTTAACGATGCTTAGGCCATGGCACAAGCATAAGCAGGATGTTCGACGTGTCCATTTCTCTTCGCAGTACCAAAAGTGCAGGTTCCTGAACAAGAACACCGCTTTCCGACTCGACCTTCGAAATGCAGTGTCCATGATCAGACAAGTGGGCGTCCATGGGCGTCCGAGGCTACCGAATATGTTTATATTGAGCACCGGTGTCTGTGAAATTGATGCGCGATAGAGATTGGCTGTGAATTGTGATAGACTGCTGTTGGACGTTTGGCCGCCCATCCGTGCCTGGGCCCGTATCAGCCCATGTCAGATTATGTCGTGCATGTGAATTAGTCTGACAAGCCCCCCTCCCCTTCCTCCCCTCTCGCCACAAAGCAAATGTCGTCGGATATCGGTCAAGTCCCTCGGTCCTTCCGCACCCCCGTTTCGGTGTTCCACGGGGCGGGTGAGTTTATAGACTTCATGCCTCGGTGATCGTCTTGGTTTACATAACCACCGTGACGTTCAGGCACCCCAGATAGCGCATCATATGCACTCCTCCAAACACACGACTCCAATCCGGCCCCACCCCCATACGCAGAGAGCAGCTTTACCGACGGATCTGATGTATTGTTCTCTATGTATAACGACAAGGCAGGGGAATATGACCAGAAGCTGGCCGAGAACTGGAAGGAGGATGCGCAGGGTGTCATGATCCTGGTGAGTTACGCCAAGTGCTTCGCTGATCTCTTCGATACTCACCCAACCATGCTAGAGTGGACTTTTAGCAGCCACAGTTGGAGGATTCCTTTCACCATCTTACTTGGGCTCACAGACGAGCTCCCAAGACGTCTCTGCCTTCTATCTCGCCCAGATCTACCAACTCCAGGCCAGTACGAACAATTCCAACCCCCTGCCGCTACCGAACCCTCCGAAACCGGTGGCTTCACGCCCTGGAACGCACGGGTGTTGGTTCGCAAGTCTTGTGCTGAGTCTGGCCTGCGCCGTCTTCGCCACCTTGGTGCAAGAGTGGGTCCGCAGATACTTGCTTCTGACTCAGCCACGGTTCAGTCCGCATCGGCGAGCACGGATTCGAGCGTTCATTACGCAAGAAGGCTCGCTGGTGGTCCTTCAGAGCATGGTACACATCCTGCACACATTCCTACACATGGCCATCCTCTTGTTCCTCGTCGGCCTCATCGGGCTGACCTCTGACGGTGACCCCCTCGTCCTTGGGGCTGTCGCTATATACATCACCTTGTGTCTAATTCTGTACATGCGGTACAGCCTAATGCCATACTTCGAACCCCACAGTATCTTCTCCACTCCGTTTTCTGGGTTCCTCCTTTCGTTGAGAGGACTTCCTCGAATAGGGCGCTCACTTTATAGGGCCATTACGTGTCGCGGTAGTTTTCGCAAGGTGTTCCAGAACCCCAACCCCAAGCCCACTGAAGGAGGCTGGCTAACATTGGACCGTGCAATATTAGAGATGGAGAATCTCGATGACTTTCGTTCTACGACGCTTGACATTGGGGCGATATCATGGTTGCTCAACTCTTTGAGAGAGGATCAAGAGATGGAGCAATTCTTGGCAGGCATCCCCAGCTTCTACAGATCGAAGCGGGTGGAAGACCCGGCTCAGGTCCTCCGGGCGTTGAATACCCACAAGTTGCCCAAGGCGATTGTGTCGTTCATGGACCGATCGTTACCTTCCGAACTCGTCTCGGATACCATAGGGCAGCGACGGATCATGGTGTCGTTGAAAGCGTTGGAAGCAGATTCCTACCTGCTCCAGCGTACGTTCTATCACGCACTCTGTTCCGCAGATTCGACCGTCTTCCAGTGCGTGGACTTTGTCCACCTCGCGGATCGGTACACCAACGACAAGAACGCGGACGTCTCCCTCCTCGCAAAGTGTATAGTCGCCGTCGCGATCGGTCGACTCGAAGACTACGAATCCCTGACAGACGCTCGCTGGTCCGGCATCGTCGAACGCGGGCTGAACTGGTCGCAAACCCGCTTCGCCGAATCCCGCGGACAACGTGACAGCGTGAGGCTCCGGAACCTCGTCCAGATCGCGGGCGAACTTGGATCGGCCCATCCCGACTACGACGATCCCTCGGCACGGACGATATTCCGTAACACCCTCAACGCTGCGCGCCATCTGCGCGTCGATAACGCGTCCGAGGGGATCCGCCACGAGTTTTGCGAGCTGTGGAATCGCCTGGTGTGTTTGATGCAGGACATGCACCGCGACCCGGCCGTGAGGTCGAACGCGGTGCGCGTCCTTTCTCTCACACGCGCCATTTATATTCCGTTGCATGAGGGCACCGAGTCGAGGTGTATCGCTTATTCGCTGATCGCGGACGACGAGCTCAATTTTAGCTCGACTCCGAGGAAGACGACTGCTTTCCCGCTATGCACCGTATCGGCTCATCGTCCCTCTTCTAGCGCCGCACCAGTATGCAGCGAAGTTGTTCCACATGACGACCAGAAGGCCTAGCCCACGAATCGGAAGGACAAGCATCTCAGAAGATCTTCCCTCACTCAACTACCCCATTGGAAAACCCGGCACTTCACTCTCCATCCCCCTCCCATTCTTCCTAGTGTGTCTAGGCACACTCGTATTCCCTTGTCGTGTAATCTGTCACGGACTCTATGTATCCCACACCTCCGACGAGTTTTGCCCTAATATCCCAACATGTGGTCTCGTAACATGCCCCACGTCTGCGTGCTTATGTCAAAGTCCATACGACTATATGCTTCCCGAGGTTACTAATGCTGTTTCATGGACTGGTGTACTCGGTGTACGATCTCTTTATTTGGTCGGGCTTTCCGCTTTATGTATCTTCAAGGTAATATCGCACGTATTTAGCAGGAACCAGCTGACGGATGATATGGCGCACATACGACTATTGTAAATACTCCCAAAAAGCCACTACCTTTCTCTTTCCCTTTTGTAGTTTATATTCAATACTGTACTCAGAACAGGATTTGGAGTTGTATCCTGTGCTTCTACTCTCGCACGGTTTTGTGATACTATGATACTTCATTGTACACTCCGCACATGTTTTCTGGAATGCTGATGTGCCACCCGGCGCTATTGTACTCCATTATTGATTGATTTTCCTTCTGATCTACTGAAAGAAGCTACTGAACTCTGGGCGCCGACATTGCGCCGATGTTATTGTTCCATTTATGGTACAGTGGTTGTGGTCCCCTCCACACAGGCTGACTACCAATCTCCATCTCGCTCAACGCATCACCGCCAGGCACTATCGTGTTGACAGATACCAGTCGACTGTACTTGAGCGGTTATTCGACTTTGTTTCTAACAATGGGTAGCTCTGAAGTGTTGGAACCGTTTGGCCTGTCGGCAAGGAACTGGCGAGGCGAGAAGAAAAGCCACCGCGTGGCTCTCACAACTCACGAAGCCTCCTCCATCTTCCTTATACAAACGCACCACACGACCGTCCACAGAGAACCGTAATCGCACGAGCCATCTCTTCCTATATTTCATCCCACGATGCGTCGCATCGCAGATCGCACGTCCGCGGTTATATGGGTTGAGGCGTGATCTAAGTCGGTTGAGGGTTGGGGAGATAGGAGGTTTTCGACGGTCGTATCTATCCTTCTCCTCCTCTATACGCCCCTCTCTCGTCCATCGTTCCACACCGCGCAGTTGTACGGCTCGAAAAATGCCTCCAACCGACGACCCCGACTCGATTTTCCCGCGCGTGTCAATCATCACGCCAGTGCGATGCGACGATGGCGACGGCCCACCAGCAAAATGTCTAACTTTGGACATTTCACCGTCGATGTCACCCCCCTCGCCCCGTCGGGCCTACTGGCACGTCGACCCTGAAGAAGCGACCACAGCGGCAGCCGAGTTCGAGCCCGAGTTGACGATGGACAATAGGTCCGGACTATCGCCACCACCAAACGCGTCATCAGTTTCCGTTTCCGTATGCGATGGTCATTATTCGAGAGGTCCAGAGGTGGAGGCGGACTGCATGGAGGATTTGGAGGACCACGATCGGAGGATGATGGTGACGACGATTGCCATTGTCAAGAGCTTGCAAGCTCACGCCAACCAACTCATGCTTTTCGTGCGTTACCCCTTTCTCGTTTGTCGAGATAAGAAAAGAGAACTCCGCGGCTAACGAGAATGACGATAGAGTGGCCTGCTCTCCGCGCTCCTCATCACCCTTCTTTTAATGTCTGGCTGGGCAGTCCGGCCACTCCCGCCAGGTCCCTGGCTCGTCTGCCTCGCGCGCGTTTACCAGCTCATGAGGAACGTGGCGTCAACCGCTGGAGGACCTAGCAAGCCTCTCCCGGCCACATCCCCACCCCCACCCCCACCCCCGCCCTCGCTTCTGGCAGCGCACCGGCCTGGGTTTACCATGGCAGTGCCGTTACCGCCAGTGCCCCTTGTAACGCAGGCGCTGTGGCTGACGAGCTTGGCTTTCAGTCTTGGCTGTGCCATGGCCGCGTCGTTGCTGAAGAAAAGGGCATGCCGAGAGTTGCATCGCATAAGGGTGGAGCAATTATTGTCCCGGTGGCGCTGTCTGCGAGCGCGCAGCAACAAAGGAGAGCACGCGTATTCCGGGGAGGTGGGACGGCCTCTAGTCGATATGGCCAAGTTCTTCTACGCTATCCACGCGTGTCACATCGTCTCCGCCGTCTTGTACCTTTGGGGTATCAGCATACCTCTGCTCCGCGACCTGCACCCGCTGTCCTCCCTTCCTGTGGTTGTCGGGTCAGGCGCTATGTTCTTCTTAGGACAATATCTTATCGTTTCTTCTCTCTTGCGAGTACGGCCCACTGTACAGTAATCCTCATCGTTGAGCGCAGACCAGATTGCTAGTCGAGTTTCCATGAAGGCACGAAGGACTACAGGACTGTAAGAGGTAAATATCGAATTCTGCTCGTGGAGTACTCCGCCAGCCCTGGATTTTTGGAATTTTGGAATACGAGGGTGAGACTATCGACTGGCGGAGATCATATAGCCCAGAGGGTAGTAGGATACACATTGCAGTGCAGAAATACGTATGGAATAAAAGGTTTGCCTCCGCCTCCGCGGATGACCTTTCGGTCAGGTCCCCATTATTGTAACCCTACGCAACGATTGTGCGGCCTGCCAATGGACGTTGACCCCGCGATGCTAGTTTATTGAGTATCAGAGATACCTTTATGGCTACGTCGCAGGAACGGGGTGTCTCTGGCGCAACAAGCCCTGCTAATGGAGATATCGCGTAGATTCAAAAGCATTGCTAATGCTTCAAAGTAAGCGCTGACAGACTCTGATACTGTAAACAGCATGATACGTACAGTTACAATCGCATTAGGGAAGTCAAGGAGAGCCGTCGAGAAACCGCCGATGCGAGGTACAGTAGCCTGATCTTGTCATCTTGACGCCCACCCGTCAGGGCGTTGAAACGTGGTCAGCCAAACCTTTTTTTTCACCAGGATACCATTGGGGTGGCTCGAAATAACGGTGCTGTCTTCTTGTGCGTGCTCAGGCTAGACATGATCTAACCATTGGAAGAAAGGGCAGCCCTGGTAGCCCAGCCCATTTGACGGACTGGAAGGTAACCAGCACACGGGCCGAGTTATTCTAGATCCATTGAAATTTTTCGGGCACCGAAATGTAATTGATATGCATTGACTCGGACAACACCACAACTACTAATACAATTTTCACCCTGCCCTGTGGAGTCACACAGAAACGAGAGGTCGAGAAGAGGAATATACTCAGGTTAGTTATGGCTAGGCTACGTGTCGGCGTGCCACATCACCCGATGCACAAATGGTTTGGTTTGAACCTGATATTGGAATATGTCTGAATCGGCGGAGCTATTTGACTATTCCCGGCGCCAAGCATATTGGACAAGCCGAGCACACGCATGCACAAGACAAGAAGGTACAGTACGGTGCACCCACTGGCAGATCGAGGACCGAAGTCGCGCGATAGCCACTGTAACTGGCAGTAAATGAGGCGCTCTGACAGGGCAAGGGAGGCAAAAGTGTTTCTTAGTACTATGCTAATACTAACTAATATGAATAGTTCAGCTTTTACTATGAAGTCGCATCGATGGGATTGTGCAACGTGCGTCAAAGACGTCTATTACTTGTGCTAGTACGTAATACTCTCTGTCGGTTGTTGATATTAGATTCGAATTACAAGTATGTACAATCATAAGCAGATACACTACAAATGCTGAGATTAGTCTGAAAGTAATTAGTGGTTCACGAACGGACTTGATTGCTGAGAGGCATAATCGAGCGATGGACCGCTCTCTATGTTCCGGATAATGTCATCTATCTGATCAGCTGTCCACGCAGGGCCTTCGAAAAAGTTCTCGGCATCCATTTCGAAGCCGTGCGGATGCGATTGATACTGCAGTGTCGGGTCATCTACACGCGCGCTGGAATCGGCAGGAAGGGCTGGCGTCGAGACGTCTCCGATGGTTGGCGAATAATGGTGTGAAGGGAATTCAGGATTGGCTGTTGCATGGCGACCCGTGACGAACATGAAGGGCGGCAAAATCCGCGTCATCTGTATAGGAGAGGGATCGGGAGAATCGAAATGAGACGATGTCGCGAGCATGTCGAACTGTGATGGCACTACCTCTTGCGATGGGCTTGGCGCACTAGTAAGGCCCTAATGGGAAGTTAGCAAGGAAGATGATATGCTTGACAGGTGGCGCACCTGCACGGGACGATGCTGGCATTCTGTATTGCTCGCGACGGACCAGTCCTGCAGGGACTGGGATGGTGCTTCCCAGCTGACGGGTTGAGAGTAGGACAGTTCCCTAGACATTGTATGGGGCGACGCACTGCCCCCATAATCCTGCGTAGCGGAGATTCTCCAAGGGACACCAGATGGTATATCTCCCACCTGCAACATCTCTGCTTGGGGTACCTTGGTAGGCAGTTGTTCCTGTGTCGACAGGGACGGAGACGACTGAGCGGAACTCCCAGTATGAGACGTAACGTCCCAAGCTGGCAAAACCCCCATACTCTCTCTGATCTTCTGGTAGTGGCTCCTCTTTTCCTTCAATAGCGATGCCGCCGGCGCTGTCGCAGTTGATGAGGGCGAGTAACGGTACTGGGGGTAGAGTCTCTTGTGATTCTCCCTCTCCCTCTTGGCTTCTTCAACCCATGGCTGTCGATCCTCTTCGCTCATGGCCTTCCATATGCGCCCGACGATGCGCGAGATATTCCGATGATCGGGCTCCACGCTCGCAGGGATCTTCTTCTGCGCGACGAAGTCGCAGCGGAAGAGGATGAACGCATTCCGCGGTCGCGGGATGTGGCCCTCGGGTTGCTTTCGGGCGTGCGACTTCTTTGCCAGCGGTTCTGGCGCTGGCGCAGGCTGAGCGTCGTTCACCGTGGGAGCGGAATTTGGAATGGCGCTGGGTCGAAGCTCTCGGCCTCTTGTCTGATGTAGACCTTCGATGGCGACTCGGTACGCCGCGGACTCGGCTGCGATGGTAGGGGAATACGCAGAACGATTTTGGTCACTGGCAGGTGTCGGTGGGTGCGCTAAGCTTCCTGCTGGAATTGCGGCCATGTGTCGTACAAGAGAGTGTTGAGGATAGCCGTGTTTAAACGTGGATGATGATTGAGGCCGAGGATGATCGCCCGCCGCCGTCGCAAATGGTACGTCTCCATCGAATGCCAGTGGGGCGTCATCGGATGAGTGACCTGTTGCCTGCAACATGAAGGGTGAAACAAAGGAAACAAGGTGTTTCCTCGCGGCAAAATCGCCTAGTATACGTTACAGAGACCTCATTGAGTCACGGTAGACGGCTTGTATGAGTTAAGGGGGATGCTCGTAAGGGACATGAACTCCCTAGGGCAGTGTGGCTGCGCCTAGCGGGCTGTCGTCGCTTAGTGGATTGCGCTCGTGCGGAGAAAGGTTAGTGGGTTTCGTTATTAGCAATTGTTTACTCACGATCAGTGCCAATGTCATCGTCGCATCTTGGCTCTGTGTTTCTTTCAGGGTTTTGACGCCCGTCGTGCCTGGTGTGGCGCACCATCGTTTGCAATTCCTTGGCTACCAGCCAACATGAGGTTGTCTGATCTCGTAATATGGGCTCTTGCCGTATCCGTTTTCAGGACGTCCTTTGTTTTCTTTGCTGTTTCCTCGTTTACAATGCTGTACATCGTACCTGTCACTTGCCACGCCTCTGACACGCTGCCAATCCCCGACGCTGCAATTTTCACAAGCTCTGTGCTGTAGATGGCCTCAGGCCGGCGGAGAATGATAGGCACTGCCAATCAGACGTAGACTTTGACCGCATCTTTGCTAATTTTCATATGGATTGAATACAATAGGTAATTACCATCCGCATGGGTAGATCTGTGATCAGAGCTTATTGTCCAGTCAATTAAATGCCGGGTAGAATTGTACATTGCGTATGATACAGGTTGCCAATCCCTGTTAACGGTACGCCGAGACAGGCCTCTGGGAACGATGAAGGTCGCACCTCATCTCACAGTCATCCCTCCGAGACGTCCAGCCCTTGATGACGAGAGAAAGACGAACCTCGCCTAGTATAGACCTTGTATCGAATTGAAGGTGTTCAACGTTCAACAGTTGAAGTTATCGGCGTTTACGCTCCACGGAAACCAGGCACTCGTTTTTATTCGCCCATTCTGACGGATTGAAGGTCCATCAGATTTTCTGATCACCACCACTGCACACCACTGGCACACCTGTCTAGCATTTCAAGTTGTAGCAGGGATCCGGAAACGTCGACTCAACTTACTGTAGTACATCCGTGACTCCCCATCGATGCTCAATGCTCAGTATTGTCTCATTCTTTGTGTACTCGATTAATCAATTCAAGCAAGTGAGGTACATTTGACCCTTACTACTGTAGTACGGACTGTAGCTTAGGTACGATTTCTACTGTTGTAACTCAGGAATTCGAATTAACTAAAGATGTGTTAGAAGATGTGTTTCCTCATGTCTTCCAGAAACGGTGTTTTTAGTACAAGTCATGGGAACTTGTTATATGACTGCGTTAACTGAAATCCCAATGAACGTATTCAACGTACATAGCTACTGGCGTGGCAGAACCCACGTATATTATACGCAAGTTCGCAACTTAGTAGATTTACAGCGCCGTATGAAGACTTATTTGGGCCAGCATTAATTGCCACTGGACACCTCCGTGGTCGAGATCAGTGGCGTCGCCGTCATACGTCGTTTAGCAGACCGAAGCGAAGGTTCAATGTTCGCGGGGGCTAAGCGGCTGATATGTGGATGTAAACCGGGCAGGACATGCGCAAATTACGCCACCCTCATAAAGCACAGACAGTAGTCATCGACGTCTCTGGTCGTCCTTGCGTGATTCTTGACTTAATGCTGTAATGGAGTTGGGCAGAGGCGGTCGTCGTTATTGTTACCAAACAACACAACGCAATGTGCATCTGATCATGCCGATGACGTGACATGATCACGGTGACATCAAGTCGATGATATCGTGATCAACAGCGACAAGAAACGGAGGAGAGGGGGATGACGGGGCGGGTGGTACTGTACATAGTTCACTTTCCCATCGCCTGGCGGTTCAGCAGTAGTAGCCCAGCCAACACATGACTGCCGAAACTTCGCTGACTCAGCAACCAGCAACACGGTACACATTAGCCCCGATCTGTCAGGTTTCTTCGAGTCGGGGCTCGGTCGGGGTCGCTGTGACAGAACATCTCAGCGTCCTCGCCTGAACCTCGCCACTTTCTCTTGCCATGCCGTCATGATGCTGGCCCTTTATGATGTCTGAGTCACGGTGGCCTACTGGGCCCCGTCCCGTCACTCCCAGGCCCAGCTGGGGTCCATGTCTGAGTTTGAGTCGAGTCGCGCAGGGTCGCTTGTTCTTGGTCGAGCTTGGGTCCACGAGCGCTTTAGCCTAGTAGTCTCTCGGTCAACTTGGAGAGCACGTGGCCCCAGCGGCAGGAGGTCGCGACAGGATTACAGGCCCTAGTATATGGTCAGTATCTTGGCCAGGTTTCAAAGAGTGGACGTCATTGTGTCATAATCTTGTTTTTCACTCCATACTTCGGCATTGACAAGGCAATAACCTAGGAACTTGATTGCGCTAAATGTTCTGCGTGCGGAGCTGATGAGGAAACTATAAGTCACTACTTAGCACTTGCCGTACTGCACAAGCTACGCATATAAATGCTGGGAACTTAGCTGACAAGTCAAGAAAAACTGAAAGCAGTTCATGGTAGAAGCTTTATTGAGCACGCCAGCACTAGCTAAACCACTAGTTAACTACAGTACATCAATACAACGAACTACTTTACCAGTGCGACCAACCCTCGACTAGTTGCAACCACCACACTTCTTCCTTGTAACAACTAAGTGCGCGCTGTTCTTGCACTGATGCTCTCAAGCAAACTCGAGAGAGCTGACAACATGCAGACTACTAACGTGAACGCCGAGCACACAATCCCACTCCGGGAGGTGTTCCCTCCAATGACAAGGTGATCGTCCAACACATTACCACCACGCACTCACCATTCTCACCGAAGTGAACGTCACGCTACAACGGCGTATAGGTTGTGGGGGTAGAAAACAGAGGCATTAGGGTCCATGA
Source organism: Russula virescens (assembly GCA_003316435.1). Lineage (NCBI taxonomy): Eukaryota > Fungi > Basidiomycota > Agaricomycetes > Russulales > Russulaceae > Russula > Russula virescens. Next base: position 16,119 of record QFEY01003205.1, on the reverse strand, counting down.
TCATATTATTTCATCAAAAGCATGTACAATTTCACGAAGTGCTACTTGGGGTTCTGTACTCAGAGACGCACATATATGGGATTAATAAAAAAAGAAACTCCCCGCTTCCTCGCAGTCGAATTGCTTCAGCCAATCTATCACCATGAAGTCTTCCGTCGAGTGCGCATCGATTTGTCCCAGGTATTTGAGCGCTCTCCCATGATGAGTGCGGTGAACAGTCCGCAGTTGTTCAGACTGTGAACAGTACACCAGTCGGAGCGCTGGGAGGACATCGCCAAGTAAATCTGTCATAGAGGGGACCCCGAGAAACCTGAGTCCACTTGGTAAACCCGGCAACAGTTTCTTTACAGACTCAACGGTGAGCGTTTTTGGCACCCTGGATGCCTTAAAGAAGGCTTTAGATAGAGGGCATACTTACATCACAATCTACGCGCCAGGAAGCACCGGGAATAACTCGTACATCGAGGGCCACGACCGTCCGCGGGACAAGCCATCCGCCAAGTGCAGAGGAGAGGTCTTCCGGAGCATCCATTTCAAGAGTACGAAGGTGAACGAGCGACGGCAATATACCCCAGATAGCCGCAGTATAGCCGAATTCCTTGGAATACTGGATATCCCCTTGATATGACAGACAAAGCGTTTCGAGCATGGGGTGTGCCCGCACAAGCTCTGCCACGGCAGGGAATAAGTCTGGGTCCTTGTCGTCCTCGTCCTCGTCCTTTCCTCGTAGGATAAACGAGAATTCACGCAATTGTGGAAACGAGCTAGGACAGATGTGCGAGCGGAATGCTCTCGAAAGCATGCTTTTACTAGAGTAAATCTCAAGCTGTAAACTCTGCAATTTCTGGCCGCTCTTTAGAAGCTGCGCGAGAGAGGTTGCATTGGGGATGGTGAGGGAAAGACACAGTTTGTGCAGACCATCGATAGATAGTGGAGAATCTGGAAGATGTGCGAAGCCATGGCCTATAATCAGTGTGCGTAGCATGACGGCTCGGGTTGTCAATAATGATTGAATGTCGGGTAAACCGTCTGAGTCCTCGTTGTCACTTATGAAAGTAAAGCGATTCAAGCGACCGAATGTAGGGAGCGGAGGAGGTGATCGGCTAGTTGACCTATGAATATATGAATTACTGTGAGGGAGACTCGGAATCAGGTGAAGAACTGAGTTTACTTGATGGACAGGCCTTCTAGATTTGGATGATGTTTCTCCAGCATACCAATTACAGGAATAAGTGTGTCATTATCCATCCTACACGTGAAAACCTTCAAATTGGAAAGTTTTGGAATTAGGACAGAGATCGTCACTGGGTGCATTAAACCACCAGAGCGGCATTTCAGCAAGAAGTTTGGGCGTACCCATAAACAAAGAAAACAGAGGGTGCCCTCTGTCTTCAAGTTCCGGAGCCAAAATTTTGAGTGTTCTAACTTGTCGTGCATATGCCGGGTCAGTGGTAAGTTGAACAAGGACTTCAGCTGCCCTCTGTTGAGCATGCCATTCGTCCTTTTCTACCGCCTCGTCACCTCGACCCTTCTGACCTGACTTACTGGTTCTAAAATCCAAACGTATACCCCTAAGAAGAAGTTGGCGAGCAATTGAAGATAGTGCATGAGGTACGAAGATAAGGTTCCGAAGGTCCCGCCGTGACAGGTACGATGCTATCTCCAGCCATAACTCATCTGAGAGATGCGGCCGCGTTTGCTTATGACAATGGGAGCCCTGGACCATAGACTCGGTCTTTGAGCGAAGTGACAGTCAGGTAAGTGATTCTCTCACTACGAGGTTTCTCGTTCCTGTTAGATCCATGCAACTAATATGAGTAAGTAATTCTTTTGCCTCGTGATGATCGGGGTCAAGCAGGAGAATATCCTGTATATCTGAAGAGTGGTGAAAAAAATGTATAATTCGCATAGTTCACTTAGCCAGAATGATAGGGGTATCAGACCTTGATTTGCGGCACCGTGTAATCCCTTCAAAATTCTAGACTCAGCACGAAGAAGACGAGCTCGTGTGATGATCTTGTCACGGTCCTGAGGTTTGAATGCGACCTGGAAGAGAGACTCGACAGCGATCTCAATAACCTCGCTGGAGCTTGTAAGATACGTCCTGCGCTAAGGTGTGACTGACGTACTTGGAGTCAACAGTAAGACGTTCCATTGCATGGAGCAATACATTCACTCTGTCCTCGCTCGGAAGCAATGCCACCACATCACCGACACTTGGACCCAACGTTCTACTAGCAGTGTCGTGTAGAGTCATGATGTGCTAGAGAAAAATGACTCTCCTCACAAATGACTCCTTAAGATGGGAAAGGAAAAGGGGTTTAGTATTATAGCGGATATGATCGACAATCACGTGATGCGCCTGCGTGAATATATTATTGGGTTTCACGCCGATAAATTATGCTGAGCTGCAGATGTCTCGCAGGCGGTGACATCGAGTCGATGGTATTGTGATCAATAGCGATAAAAAAGGGGGGCGATGCGGATAATGGGGCGGATGGTACTGTGCATAGTTCAGGTTCCTACCACCTCTTTGCCGCCCACCCCTGCCAGTCGCTCTATGGATGGACCTTCTGGTCGTGGTGCCCTTCTATTATAGAGTCAACAATGAGTACGACAAAAAGACTATAAATTTCCTGCCCTCGCTTGCTCTCATTTCTGCAAACACCCATTTCATTACAACTCCCTGACGGACATGGATTCTTTCGCCCCATTCAATAACCTCTTCTCTCATCCCCATCCGGCCTCGTGTCGATCCGAGGAGCAGGATGCGTCTGCGCCGGCCGTAGACGTTCCCGTCGAAAACGAACACGAGTATGACCCCCCGTGTGCCGTCTGAGTTATCGCATGATACGGTGCTAGTGTCCGTATGCAGACATGCGTGACCCCCTCCCATTCTTTTGTGGTTCCTTGAATAACTGGAGAATCATTTTAGACGGGAGTAAATCCTCATTCAAGCCTTTCATTTCTTTTTCAACATTCTAACACGTCGCCAAGCAGCGCCAGGCATCGCGCTCGCTAGGTATCGGACCATACCATAAAGCCCCTAGTCGTTGTGCCATTATTATAACATACTAGTACTGTGACTCGCATGGCCTTTAACGTACACACTCGCTTTTGTTTTTTTGTTCGAGTCGAATCTTGAAGTCGTCTCGCTTGTTCCTTTCACGAGGTCACTGTAATTGTACTGTACATGTAACACTGGAGCCCAGCCAAGACGTGACTATCGGACTATCGGAACTTCGCTGACTCGGCGACCAATGACACAGTATCCGAGTCTTGGCCAAGATCATGGCAGTGCTCCGATCTGTCAGGCTACTCAAGGCACAGTCGGAGTTGCTGTGACAGGACACCCTCAGCTAGTCCGGTCCTTCATTCTGTCCTTTACCTCACTAGCAATCGATTTGCAAAGCGGGTCTGCCATTTGCCATTTAATTCCCCACTTTATCCGACTTTCCTGGTGACTTTCTGTTACCATGCCGTCTGTGGAGAATCCGGAAGATGCGCGGCGCTATTATCTATAATCAGTGTGCGAAGTACGACAGCTCGGGTTGTCAGTGACGATTGGATTTCGGGTAAAATATCTGAGCCCTCGTTGTCACTTAGGAAAGCAAAGCGATTCAAGCGACCGGATGTAGGGAGCGGAAGAGGTGATCGGCTAGTTGACCTATGAATATATGAATTACTGTGAGGGAGACTCGGAATCAGGTGAAGAACTGAGTTTACGTGATAAACAGGCCTTCTAGATTTGGGTGATGTTTCTCCAGCACTCCAATTACAGCATTAAGAGTGTCATTATCCATCCTACACCTGAAGTCCTTCAAATGGGAAAGTTTTGGAATAACGTCAGAGAGCGTAACTGGGTGCATTAATCCACAGAACAGTATTTCAGCAAGAAGGGTGAGCGTACCTAAAAACAATGAAGACAAAGGACGCCCTCTGTCGTCCGAAGCCAAAACCCTGAGTGTTCTAACTTGTCTTACAAATGCCGGTTTAGCAGTAAGTTGGACAAGCATTTCGGCACTCCGTCGGGCGTGCCGTTCGTCCTTTTCTATAGCATCGTCACCTTGACCTTTCTGACCCGACTTACTGGTTCTAGAATCCAAAGTTATATCCCTAAGAAGTTGACGAGCAATGGAAGATAGTGTATGAGGTACGAAAATAAGGCTCCGAAGGTCCCGCCGCGGTAGGTACGATGCTATCTCCACCCATAACTCGGTTGAGAGATGAGGCTGCGTTTGTGTATGACAGTGGGAGCCCTGAACCACAGTGTCAGTCTTTGAGTAAAGTGGCAGGAAGATAGGGTAATAATTCTCTCACTGTGAAGTTTCCGGTCCCTGTTAGATTTATATGAGCTAGTAATTCTCTTACCTCGCAATGATCGGGGTCAAGCAGGAGAATATCCCGTATATCTGAAGAGTGTTGAGACAGCGCATGAGTCGTGCATTTCACTGAATTGAGCCAGCCAGAATAATAGGGGTACCTTGATTTGCGGCAGCATATAATCCTCTCAAAATTCTAGACTTAGCACGGATAAGACGAGCTCGTATGATGACCTTGTCACGGTCTTGAGACTCGAACGCGACCTGGAAGAGAGACTCGACATTGAGTCGACAACGATCTCAATAAACTCGCTGGAGCTTGGTAGTAAGATGCGTCTTGTGCTGAGATGTGATCGACGTACTTGGAGTCAACAGCAAGATGTTCGATTGCATAGAGCAATACTCTCACTCTGTCCTCGCTCGGAAGTAATACCACCACATCACCGATGCTCGGACTCAACGTACTACTGGTAGTGTCGTGTAGAGTTATGATAGAGAAACTGTCTCCAGAGTCCTTAAGAATAGGAAAGGGAAAGTAGTTTAGTAGCGGATATGACCGACAATCACGCATTCAGGAGGAATGATCCCATCGTCGTAATAACCCTCGCGGGCATGGCATTGTTTCGAGGTTTCGAGCTGCTGCACCTGAGCCTTAGATCCGTGCCGTAACCCGATGAGCGCATTGGTACCTTTCTGAGTCCCCAGCTTATGCAGCCTTCGCATGCGATGAGAATCAAGGTATTTTGTCAACAAGTGGCCGACGATATTAAATACGAAGCTTGAAGCCCTGCTTTAATATAGTTGGTATTGGCACGAACGGAGACGTGCGATCGGTGCGCAATCTGAGAACTGTACAGTACGGTATTCCGGCTTGGTATGTGATAGTAGTCATAGATGCGACGGGAATAGACGTAATGAAAAAAAACACTCCTTACGCGAACCTGATCTCATCTAGACGGAATAATTCTGGACAAGATCTCGAGTTACAGTAGTAAGAAAGATACGAGATATACAGGCAGCTATAGAGCTGGACTGGAAAGGGATAAATAGGACAGATTATTCAGAATGAAAGTCGGAGTCAGAGTCAACCTCGGTGGAGATCTCTTCATCGGAATCGCTGACATGCCACGATTCTTCGCTTTCAAGATCCGAGTTGGGAGGACGGCGGCGCTTGGTAAAGGGCTGTCCCGTGGCCCGACGCGCCGCGATGAACGGATCTAGCATACCTTTGAAGCGTGCGTGGTGCGGTCGCGAGAGCTTGTAAAGCTTCGGTAGTATCGGCAGTATTTCCTGCGCAGGAGTCCCTTCCTCTTGGCACAACGCATGAGAGAGCATACGAGTCATGGTGGTGTCAAGTTGGAGCTTCAGCACATTGGGAAAAGGCCGCAGGAGCGCCCACCACACTGCACGCGGGATATCGGTCGGAGGACCCCTCCGGCGCGTTGCGTGATAATTGAGGTGGAGTCTTTCCACATCGGAAAGCATCGGCGACATTGCGGTGCAGATCTGGGCCGCACAGACAACCTGTTCGTCTATATCCATGCACCGGAAACGTATGTGAAATGGCGCTTCTTGCGGGTGCCAATGAGCAGTTCGTTCAGAGCCCGCCACAGTAATGGATACTGTAGGATCCTCTTCCCTAGTGCCGCAAAAAGTTAAAGAAGCCACCGGATATCTTAGTCCCTCCGTGGCGGCGAGAAACTCGGACAACCGAGGGAGAGGCTTCCTGGGTCGTGGGAAGAACATTACAGTGAAATAAGTCAAGATGGGGGTGCGTATGCAAGACAGTAGGTCTTCCAAATAGACACAGGAACCTCTAAAGGCAATTTCCTCTAACCTGGGAAGCAGAACTATCTGTGAGTTTGCTGGATCGCTTTTATGGTTTTTGAGGGAAGAAAGATATTGTGGCTCCGAGTCGTCAAACTCGAGGGACAAGTTCTCGAGTTGAGGCATAAGCGAGAGGCGTGATACAAGATATGTTACTGGGAGGGAGGTTGGGGATGGAACTCCTTCGAGGGAGAGTGAGATGAGTCCGGTGATGGAGCTGAGCAAAGGAATCCCTGGGGCAAGCACATCCCCGACCTTGATTAAATCTAGGTGGCGTAGACGTGGGGCTGAGAATGTTTCGGGAAGGCGAGAACGATAATATAGATCTGGAGACGTGAGGATAAGGTCCTCCAGCATCGGAAAAGGTTTGTCCATGAGTGCTACTAGTTTCTGCAAGGCTGGTTCGCTGAGACCGATGAGACGTACGCGATGATGCTGCTGGAGCACGAGTAGTGTTCCTTCCTCGTCTTTTGTAGACATCGCCTGTTCTCCAATGAAGTCGATCTCGAGTGGGAGTGGTGGTAAGAATTTGAGCATTTCCTCTATTGGCTTGCCATATGTGCAGTAAAGATGTAATTGCAAGGAGGTTGAGGATTCGAGGACGATGTGGCGCCATCGCCTGCATGTGTGGATGAGCTTGTACCACCATTTGTGATTCCAACCAAGGGGGATATCCAATCGACAACAATGGAAAATTTCAAGGAGCTCATCATCCGAGAGTGTGTCAATAAATGATGTCGGTGGGTTGCGTCCTTTTCCTTTGCAACGTTTTATGAGGAAGATCACGAAAAGGAGAATATGGAACACACTTTCAAGTTGAATTTCAGAGTTATGAATCAAGCATGGTTGCATAATAATGGGTCGTAAAACGTCGACGGGGTTTTATGTAGAGTAAGTTGATGGATGAGGACAGAAGGTGGACCGATAGTTTTGGTGCGCGCAGGTGACTCGATTCGGCGATTCGGATCAAAATCGATGAGATCCGTCATCAATGGCTCTAGCTTAGTCTTGCCGCGGAAATTAGATGATCAATGAGAGTCGCGAGGTAATAGTGGTTATTGCGAAGCCGCAGTGGCTACGACGGGTATTGGCCAATTGGTCTAACTGACTGTAGGCCGAGGCAACATGCAGTGGAGGCAACATATTGGTAGGCTCATTCCCAGCCGTTTTTGCTCCATACTCCGATGAACTCAGATTGACTCCGCTAATATACGAAAGGTGTAGAGTCCTCTTCTTTCCACACTCCGTTCTAAACTCCGTCACCATCAAACTCCGCCCCCTCTGCTTAGCTAAGGGTGGAATGAGGAGACTCTACACGCCTGGCTTGCGAGGTTAGGTTATTGGTTAACAGCCCAGTTACAAATTGAATGACGCGACACGATTACCTAGATTCAATCTACTCCATAACTACTTGGAGGTAATGATCTAGGTAACTACGGTTTCGTTGCTGGTACAACTGATGCTCGAGAATATTAAGCCGTGGTTATATTGGTTAGTTCTATCGGCTATTCAAAGTGCTTTCTGATGCCACCCTCCGTCAAACCTATGTATCATCCGAACATGTTGCGTTGATTGCCAGATGGGTCGGAGCAGGGACTCGTAGCATACAGCCTATACTTGAGTATAATAGTAGTGGCCGTACGCTGCAGAATGTTGCTATGATGGAAATTAGGCGCCAAATTGATAAGGCCAGGCCGCGGTATAGTAGGCGACGTAGATGTGAGGCTTAATGTGAATGGAATAGAATTGTCAGAATACAAGGCAGCGGAAGTAACAATATATAGGTGCTTTTATCATCACAAATTAGAGCTGATATTAGGGAGAGAGCGATGCCTCGGATGACGTATAAAAACCGAGAAACCGAGACTCGGAGTTTTCGACACACCACTTATATTACAATAATCACATAAAACAAGTGCGCCCTCGATATCGGCGGTAGCACGACACGGGTGGATGGACAATCGCCGTGGCGTATTCAGGAATGGCACGCTACGGTAGTACGGGAATAATGGGACTCAGGAATAGACCAATAGTTAGATTTTTTACATGAATCTGATCTAGTCTGGACGCAAAAACTTTGAGATAGGATATCTGTGATGGAGATAAAATACAATATATGGCACTACAACAGTACGAGCAACGCTGTAGAGTTGGATCAGGAGAAGTGTCAAGGGTCCTGGGAGCTGAAAAAAGTAAATCGGACAGAGACTATTCGGAATTCAAGTCCGAGTCTGAGTCAAGCTCAGTGGAGCCATCTTCGTCGGATTCATCGGCAAGCCAGTCAAGCCACGATTCTTCGCCTTCGCCTTCGGAGTCCGAGTTGGGAGGACAGCGGCGCTTGGTAATGAGCTGTCCCTTGGCCCGCCGCGCTGCGATGAATGGATCCAGCATGCCTTCGAAGCGTTCGTAGTGCGGTCGCGAGAGCTTACGAAGCATAGGCAGTATTCCCACCGTCACGGTAGGCGGTCCGTCTTTGGGGCACAACGCAAGAGAGAGTTCGCGCGTCATGGCCCTGTCGACTTGGAGTTTCTTCACATTGCAAAAGGGTCGCAGGACACTGAACCACGCTTCACGTGGGGTCTCTCGGGGAAGCCCCTTAAGCCAATGCGTCGAGTTATAATTAAGATGGAGTCTTTCCACCTCTGAGAGCAACGGAGAGAGGGCGGTGCAGATCCGGGCTGCAATTGGGACTTGTCCGTCTAGACGAATCCTGCACCGGAAGCTTATGCGGAATGGCGCGTCTTCCGGGAATCGAACCGCAGTTCGTTCCGAGCCCGCGAGGGTTATGGACACGATGGGCTTATCTTCCTTTGGACCAGTAAAGGCCAAAGAAGCCACCGGAAGTTTGAGCTCCTCTGTGCCAGTGAGAAATTCCGACAGCCGGGGGAGGTGAGTCGTAGGCCGTGGGAAAAAATGTACCGTGAAATACGTCAAGAAGGGCGCGCTGATACAAGCCACGAGGCTTTCTAGATAGGTGCACGTGCCTCTAAATGCAACCTCGTTCAAGTTGGAAAGCAAAACTTTCCGTGTTTCTTCTGGCGGGCTCTTGTAACTTTGAGGAGAAGATGCCAGCTCCGAGCTGTCAAACTCCAAGGACAGATACTCGAGTTGAGGCATGAGTGAGAGGCGTGACACAAGATATTTTACGGGGAGGGACTCGAGGGGGTCTAGGGATGGGATTCCTTCAAGGGAGAGTGAGACCAGTCCTGTGACAGAGGCGAGCAAAGGAATTCCCTGGGTAAAAATGTCCCCAACATGGACTAACTCCAGCTGGCGCAGACGCGGGGCTGAGAAGGTTTCGGGAAGGCGAGAACAATACCATGGATCCGGAGACGAGAGGGTAAGGTCCTCTAGCACTGGAAAGGGTTTGTTCAAAACTACGAGTAGTTTCTGCAGGGCCGGTTCGCGTAAATTGATTCGGCGCACGCGATGGTGTTGCTGGAGAGCGAATAGCGCTCCTTCCTCGTCTTTTGTCGACATCTGCCGTTCCTGGGCAAAACTGACGTCGAGTGGAAGCGGTGGCGAGAATTTGAGAATTTCTTTCATTGGCTTTCCATAAGTGCACCAAAGATGCAGTTGCAAGGAGGTCGGGGATCCGAGAATGATGTGGCGCCATCGCCTGCATGTGTGGATGAGCTTGTACCACCATTTGTGATCCCAACCAGGGGGGATGTCCAATCTGCAACAGTTGAATATTTCGAGAAGCGTATCTTCTGAAAGTATGCTGATGAATGAGACCAGTGGCCGGAGCGCTTTTCCTTCAAAAGTTTGCACGTTACGAGGAAGGAATTGAAAGAGAATGCCCCGAAACTCACCTTCAACCTGGACTTCAGTACGATGAATCACTTCAGGCAGCATAATGAGTCGTAGAACGGCGACTGGATGAGTGAGTTGGTAGTTGTAGATGAAGACGGAAAACTTGATATTTTTTCTTCTGGCGAGCGGCGGCGACTTGGGGATCGATCTCGCTTGTACATATCCGGCAAAGTTGAAAAGTGGGACGTAAAATTCAACACGTCATCAAAGGCTTCTATCATACAGTACCTTGCCTTGAGCCACCGGAGTGCCACCAGTCAATTGGGGCCTCCGAGTCGAGGCGGTGACAATGACCGTCTTTGCGAGCGTACTAGGGAAGGCGGAGGATCTGGTCACGGCAGCATAACTCATTCGGTTCCACTATAAGTCCTCCAGCAGGTCCTGGCTCCTGTGGTTAAACTTGAAGCCGGGAAAGCTGATGGGCCGGGTGATGCTACATATTCATCTATCAGATACAGATCATGACAGCCTTCGATGGCTTCATTGATAATGGCATCGTTCTCATTTGATAATTTCGATTTGTTACTCTTACAAGTTACAAGTCATGATTTGTATCGACCACTCGAATTGTATTCTGTCACGATCCTCCTTCATTTGTCGACCGACGGATGAGTTGAAGCAGGCACTCGGAGCCGTGCTGAGTGTTTGAGAATAACGTTGGCAGCGCTCGCGAGAAACCTGAAGTCGGTGATGACGGAAGTCAAGCGCAAGCATAGAACTGGGTATAGTACGTGACATGATGGTGAAGTTCAAATATAACTATCGGAGAGTAACAGGAGCAGGGATTACTGTAAATGAGGTGGAAACGTTGCCGCGGCCATGAGAGCAAATGTATCGGTGCTATTTATAGAATGTGTACGTGATAGTGCGCGATGATACTTGTGATTGGAGGGCAGTAAAGGACTACGCATATGAGCTGTAGACTGAGCATCTTCGTCATACAGGACATCGGTATTGAAACCACTCGTGTCGTAGAATAATCCGCGCCTTCAGGATCGGTGACTGCGAACCAGGACACTAGGACAAGTTGTAAGCTTCTTGATTATAGAGACATGGGACGGGTAGCCGGGGTGGGAGTTGGACGCGAGATGCAGAGAAGATCGGACGAGACACCGATTTATTCAACACAGTACTCTGAATCCAATTCAGAGTCAGAATCAAGCTCGGTGGTGTGTCCAAGATCACCGCTGGTCATGGTCCCAGAGCTGAGGTCTGTCTCCGAGTCCGTGTTGCAATCGCCTTCCTCGGTTCCTTCTCTTTCTTCTTCAATCCGCAGCACAATACCCCGCTCACCCCACCCCTCTCCCCCCTCGTCTTCCTCGTCTTCCTCTATATCACTCTCGTCCTCGTCCTCGTCCTCGTCCTCATCTTCCTCACTATCGGAATATGGGATGGGAGGACGCCGACGCTTGGTGATAAGTTTTCCTGCGTCTCGCCGCGAAGCGATAAACCCATCAAAAGAGTCCCCGAAGCAGGTGTAATCCGGTCGCGTGAGCCTACACAGCTTCGGAAGTAGACCCATGATTGGCCCGTTGTCATTCGGACGTAATGCAACAGAGATGTCCTTTATCAGACCGGCGTCGACCTGAAGCTTCTCCACGTTACAAAACGGTCTCAGGAGGTCGTACCACCTTTCGTCTTCGATGTCATCATCCGGCCCAAACTCCCAACGTCCACCATCGAGGTCAAGGTGTAGTATTTCCACCGCCGAAAGCATCGGTGTGAAGGCGGCGCAGATATCCCCGGCCGAAGCGACCTGCACGTTTAGCCTGTTGCATAGGAAGACCATTTGAAAAGGCGCAAAGTGCGGCCACCGATCCAGGGTTTGTTCTAATTTTGCCATGCATATGGTGACGTTGGGCTCATCTACTCTCGTCCCAGAGAACTTGATGGAGGCTACAGGAAGCTTAAGCTCTGTCGCCGTTGATAGGAGCCTAGCTAGGTGTGATAGGATAGATGAAGGCTCCTCGAGGAACGTTACACTGAAGTTCGTTAAGAGAGGGGCATTGCCAATGATTCGAGCTGCGAGGCCTTCCAGATAGGAACTTTCACCCTGAAATGAAATCTCCAGTAGGTTAGGTAAGGAGATCCGCTTTGTGATTGGCCCATCAACCTGCTCTCTCAGGCTGTCGTTGGCAGAAATATAGTAGTTGAATATAAGGCCCAGGTACTCGAGCCGGGGCATGAGCGAAAGGCGGGATACTAGGTATTCGAGAGGGAGGTAGATGGAGACTGGGATGCCTATGAGCGCGAGGGATACGAGATCGGAGAGAGAGGCGAGTAGAGGCAACCCTTGATCGCCGACATTGCCCACGTGGTTTAAATCGAGGCTGCGAAGGTGCGGGGCCTGGAATGTTGGGGGAAGTCGGGGAACAACAGATTCCGAATGGTTGCTCTCATCTTCGTCCTCGTCGTCCTCATCGGCGTCGGGGTAGTCAGTGGAAAGTGCAAGGACTTCTAGTACCGGGAACATTCGGTTCATAACCGCGAGGAGTTTGTCTAGAGTGGGTGCTGCTGCATGAAGGTCGATATAACGGATGCGATCGTGTCTCTGGAGCGCAAGGAGCACGCCTTCCTCGTCATCTTCCGGTAAGGGCCATCGTCCACCGTAATTGATGATGAGTGGAAGTGGCGGCGATTGCTTCAGTATTTTTGCAACGGGGCTACCATACGTGCAGTAAAGTTGCAGATTTAAACGGGTAGGGGACGAGAAGACGATAAGCCTCCACCGTCTGCACGTGTGTGCGAGCTTGTACCAGCCTTGGTGATTCCAATAGTGGACGCTGTGCAGCCGAACGAAGTCAAAGATTTCGAGAAGTACGTCGTCAGGAAGTATATTGATACTCGGACCGTTGCCTGCTCGCTGAGAAGATCGGTGATGACTGTCGCAATAGAAACACTGAAAACTGACCACACGTTGGCATTTTCGTCGCTACTGAGTTCAATGTGTTGCCCATATTTTATGCCACCAAATCCAAAGCGAACACCGTATATATGGGAAGAAATGGGATTAATGGGATTAAACGCGGGATGGACGGTCGTGATAACAAGATGGTTGACTTGGTGTTTGCGCACATGATCAGTTGGCACCACCGTGCTGTCTCTTTGTTGAACCGATCTCACGTGGGGCAAGTGCTCAAGCGCCCAGGCACTGGTATGATGCCGTGTGCCTGACAGAACCCAGATACTGACGTGGCGTGACCATACCAAAATATTGACATCGTCAGAGTAATCGGGCCTATGACAATTACTTGGAGAAGAATACCGTACAGTATAGGCGAATTCGACCCAAGTATTGACCTGCTCCGAGTCCTCACATCGGCAAATTCCGATCCATTCTTTCCCGTGGGGCCCAGCACAGACAACTGCAAGCGCGGGCATTATTTCTGTTCGGAAGCAATGGGCAAACGCGTGGCATTTATCGCGTTCTATTGTCGGTAAAAATGTCACCATGATAGAATGACTTTCAAACAACTGATTGGGCGTATGACTTGCTTGTGCCCGAGCCTGAGTCAGGAATAGTATGGCTCGCGCACATGGTGGAGACCTAACCGTCTGAGATTATCATACGAATCCTGACAGGTCGGAGCAATGTAAACCAAATGTACAGAAGCCATTACAACTATATATATGATCCTGCGTGATGGTATTTGTAATCAAAGTCGATGAAGAGGGTGTCCTATGTTGTATGTTGCGGATCTTCTCTACTCATGGACATCTTGACATCATTCGTGGGATAGAGAAAACTACACCTACGATAGTAACGATAACGAGATACCTAGACCTGTAGTGTCCCTGAGTTAGCGGACAAGTGGGGGGTTGGGCTCTGGATGCATGGAGAGAGTTGAAAGAGACACGGACTTATTCAATACAGTGCTCCGAATCAAAGTCAGAGTCAGAATCAAGCTCGGTGATAGACTCTTTTTCATCTTCAACTTCCAGGTCAAAAACCTCTTCCTCCTGCTCCTCTTCCTCACTTTCTTTCTCTTCTTCCTCCACGTCACTCTCGTCCTTATCTTCATCTTCATCTTCCTCTCCGTTACTATCGTCCTGGTCCTCTTCGCCTTCTTCCTCGCTGTCGGAGTACGGAATCGGAGGACGTCGGCGCTTGGTGATGTCCCTTCCCGCGTCCCGCCGCGCAGCGATAAGATCGTCAAACGCGCCCCTGAAACGCGTGTAATCCGGTCGTGTGAGCTTGCGCAGTTTCGGAAGTAACTCCATAGATGGGTCGTCATCATCCGGATGCAACGCAGCAGACAGGCCTTCCATCATGCCGATATTGACCTGCAGCTTCTCCACGTTATGAAATGGTCTGAGCAGAATGTGCCACCTTGCGCGGTCAATGTAGCTTGTGGGCCCGTAAGATACCGTATCGAGGTCAAGGTGTAGTCTCTCCACTGCTGAGAACATCGGCGTCAGCGCAGCGCAGATCTCCCCCGCAGAAGCGGCTTGCACATTCAGCGGTTCGCAAAGAGAAACTATTCGGAAGGGGGCAAGATATTGCCACCGGTCCAATGTTTGTTCCGATCTTGCCATGGATATAGCCACGGTAGGTACATCCACTCTCATCCCAGAGAACGTGATGGATGCTACGGGAAGCTTGAGCCCTGCCGCCGCAGATAGCAGATTGGGTAGGTGTGAGAGGGTAGCTAATGGCTCTCCGAACAACGTCGCATGGAATCTTGTTAAGAGTGGGGCACTACCAATGATCCAAGCCGCGAGGCCTTCCAGATAAGAACTCTCGCCTCTAAATAAAATCTCTGAGAGGTTGGGAAGTGAGATTCGCTTCAGATTTGGCACATCAATCCGTCGCTGTCTCAAGCTGATGTCATTAGGAACGAAGTTATAGTCGAACACAAGCCCTAGGTACTCGAGCCGGGGCATGAGCGAAAGGCATGATGCCAGGTAATCGAGGGGAAGGTAGATGGAGATTGGAATGCCTTTGAGCGCGAGAGATAGGAGGCCAGAGAAAGAAGCAAGCCTTGGCAACCCTAGTTCAGCAACCTCTCCCGACCGGTCCAAATCAAGGCGACGAAGATGTGGGGCGTGGAATTTTGGGGGAAGTCGGGGACAGTCGGTGTCGTTGCCTTCACTTTCGTCCTCGTCGCTGCCTGGGTACTCAACGGAAACCCAAAGATCTTCTAGCACTGGGAACGGTCCATTCATAACTGCGAAAAGCTTGTCTATGGTGGCGCCTGATGCATGGAGGTCGATATACCGGACGCGGTCATGTTTCTGGAGCGCGAGGAGTGCGCCCTCCTCATCATTTGCAGGTAAGGGTCGCTGTCCGCCGTAGTCGACGATGAGAGGGAATGGTGGAGATTGGCTCAGTATTTCTGAAACCGGGCTACTATATGTGCAATAAAGTTGAAGATCCAAACTGGACGGAGAGGAGAAGATGGTGTATCTCCATCGTCTGCATATGTGTGTGAGCTTGTACCAGCCATTATAGTTCCAAGCGAAGACGCTGTTCAATCGACAAAAGTTGAATATCTCGAGGAGAACCTCGTTGGGTAGCATATCGATACTTGGGTTGTTGCCTGCTCGCTGGAAAAATCGGCGATTGCTGTGGTAATAAGATGTAGGAAAACTGACCACGACTCGCCATCACATCCCAATCTAATGTGTTTCCCATTGTTCAGGCCGCCCAATCCAAGTATGAGCACGCAATGAAACAGAAAGTAATGGGAGGGGACGGAAAATATACGCGAAGGTGGACGGTCTTGAGGCTGGTGACTGGCAGGCAGTTGTTACACGTGATCAGTTCGCTTCGCTTCTGGGGTTAAGGTAACCAAATCGATACAAACAACCGATCTCGATACCATGAGAATGCTGTACAGTGGCCATGCGTGCGACAACATCACTGCTGAGGACATAAGTGATGTGCGAGTGCGTGGACGGGTAGCATAAGTGACAGGAAACGTTGAGATTAGCCAATAATGATATTATAGTTCGGGGCTATACTTGTAACCAAGAAGGAATTGGGGGGTAAAGTGATGTTACGTGTTATGTACATGAAATGTAATCTCTGACCTGTCTACAAACGTTGACATTAACACCATTGACCATATAGAGTAAACAACACTTACGATGTCAGTAGTAGAGAGACAGGCGTTGTGATGGTTCTCTAGTCATCAAAGTAGTATTGCCTGAG